>PVKE010008765.1:10286-46820 GCA_004027555.1 Craseonycteris thonglongyai | reverse complement strand
TAAACCTTTAAAAAAAAGATATAAATAAATAAATAAAATTAAAAAAAGGGGAAGCTGGGATGGCTCAGTGAATTAAGCGCTCACTTTGCAGCGCCAGGGACCCAGGATCGAATCCCGGCCCCGGCCCGTGTGGACCCATATGCTGAACTGGGGAGTGCCCCCAGTTCAGTTCTCTCTCTGTCTCTGTATCTCTCTCTCTCTCTCTCTGTCAAAAACAATCAAAATAAATAAAAAAGATAATTCCATCAAAAAATGAATGACCAATAAAATATTATAGTACAATGAGTCAATAAGGGTTTATTTAAAACCTATTATGAATAGCAGTTAATAAACCAGACATGAACCACGTTGTCATGGAGCTCACAGCTGAAAATGAGAAAACAGACATTAAAAACAATGTGACCAATACACAAGGCACTATGGAAATTAATAAAAAGGTTAACCAGTTTTAGTCTGGAATTAATGTGAAAACCTCCACTCATCTCAAAAGAATCATGACAAAATAGGAAATTTTCTGGAAAATGAGCAAAACAACAAAGATAGTAATGAAGTTTCAGTGTGAGGCATTCTAGAACAGCCATTTCTGTTAAACTCTAATAATTTCCCTACTACTCTAATTCCCATGGATTTATTGTCCCTTTAGGTATACAACTTCACACTATAATTAGTAATGTGTGCATGTACAGGTATGCAAATGTACATATGTGCACCTGTGTAACCTTAGACTCCGCATTATGTTTTAAACTCAACATCACTGGCTCAACAGGTCCAGAAACTCAACAGGGCAAAGACTTACAATGCCTAGATAAAATTTTTATTCTTTCTCTCCAATGTGATTGTTCAGTAATTGCATTATTGCATGTTAATGAAAGAAAAACAAAGAAAGCTATTTATATAATAAAAATGGTTTCAATGTGAAGGCCTCCCTTAACTGCCTCAAGCCAGGTAATCAATACTCTGCCTTGTGCCATCAGTGCATCACAGATATGTATTTTTGCATTTATTATCCTCTTCTACAATTATTGGCTTATCTGACTTTTTTCTAACAGGGGGTTTGGCAAATTACAGCCCATGTGTCAAATCTGACTTATGCATGGTCCAACTTTTTATGACCTACAAGCGAAGAACATTTTTTACATTTTCAAATAGTTGAGAAAAATCAAAGCAAAATAATTTATGACGCATTAAAATGATATAAAAGTCAAATTTCAGTGCCAAATATAAAATATTATTGGAACAGAGCCTCATTCATTTACGTGCTGTTCGTGGCTGCCTTTGTGCTACAATGGGAAGCTGAAACTGCAACTGAGACCATATGGTTCACAAATCCTAAAACTCTGACAATCTGGACCTTTATTAAAAAGTTTGTTGAGCCTTGTTTTAACAGAATGAGCTTCTGAAAAAAAGAACTCTATCTTATTGGTAAAACCCCAGTATCTAATGAAGTCCCTCTTAAAAACTGGTTGGTGGATATGATTAAACTGAAGAGAAAAACCATGCTTTAATACAATAATTCAGTAACAAAAAAAGACAAACAAAAACAATTTTGGCCCTCACTGAACTTGACCTGATGATCTAGTAATTGCAGATATCAATATAAGAATTTATTTACTAACAGCAGCAATAACAAATACCAATTAAATAGCTTCTAAGAACCTGGTAACTAATTAGGTTGAACATCCAAAAATTATTTGCTGAGGTATAAAACTCTAATATACCAACCTAAAAATCAAGGTAAATAGAGGTTCTTACCCAAGTTATTAAAAGAGGTCAAATTAAAGAATAAAACTAATTAAGCTACACATAAATTTGTCTAGTGTTATAAAAGTGCCCCAAAATTGAGTGGCTACTGTTGAAGAGAGAAGTAATAATTGGAAAAGGGGCTGGGGGGGGCGCTTCTGGGTTGCTGGTAACATGCCATTTTCTAACCTGGGTGACGGTTACATGAGTGAGCTCAACTTGTATTCATCCATTAAGTTGTATACTTAACGAAGTGCATACTTTTCTCAATGTGTAATGTTCCATAAGTAAGTTTTTAGAAATCCAATGGGTAGCTGATTTGTAGACCTTTAAAAACAATTTATATAATAACATATTCTAGAATATATCAATTCTCTTAAGTTCTTACTCAGATCTAAGCTAAGTCTTCTTTCCTCCAATCTCTTAAAGGTTTAAAATCATGTTGTATAATTTCTGATATTTAACCTCTTATCCAAAAATATTTAAGAGTGGGTACCTTAATCTTTTTTAAAAGACTGTTTTAAGAAACACTCTTGGGGAAGCCGGGATGGCTCAGTGGGTTAAGCGCTCACTTTGCAGCCCCGGGGACCGAGGATCGAATCCTGGCCCCAGCCCTGGCCCGTGCGGACCTATATGCTGAACTGGGAAGTGCCCCCAGTTCAGTTCTCACCAGGGTGAGACCCCGGCCCAGTTCCTGCCCTGTGCAGCCCCACGCCCACCTGTGGAATGAAACTATGTGGAAAAACCAATGATGTGCAACTATGGAGACTGCTCTGGACCCTCCCTCTCCTCTCTGTCTCTGTATCTCTGTCTCTCTCTATCTCTGTCATAAAAAAAACAATAAAAATAAATCTTCAAGAAACACTCTAGCCTTGATCCAAATGTACACCTGTACCTCTGTCAAAAGGAATGTATAGTAGCAATCTGCTAATATAAAAGTATATTAAAAAATCTAAAAAACATAATTTATGAAAGAAAGTTACAGGAGCATATACAATATTACCATCCTCAAGTGTTACATTCTGTGTTAGCATTAGAGTAGTACTTTACTCAGCAACTTTACAGAATTTGTGACCCCTCAATAATCCCAACTCTCAAGAGGTTCAAAGGCTCAACTTGAAGGATTACCTACCTGTGTGTCCTCGGTCTCTGATTTAAAGAAGCTGTCCGGCCTGGGCTATGCTGACTCCCAAGCCTAGCAGGACTTGTCATATAGTCATTAGGAACTGTTGGGGGTTTAACAGGTTCCAGGGTTTTGTAAGGAGTATTCCGTCTAAAGCAGCATTAAAGAAAGGAATAATGAATAAGACAGATACAATTATTATTTTCCCCCACATACGTGATTGTTCCTCAAACTAAATATAATACAACTTTTTACAAATTTTAAAAATAATGTTTGTTTAAAAAAGATTCTTAATTGGGATATATAAATTTTGTTATCATAAAAAACTAAAATTTGGGGGATGCCGGAATGGCTCAGATGTTTGAGCACTTGGCTTGCTTTGCAGCCCCGGGGTCCAAGGCTCAAATCCCTGCCCTGGTCTGTGCAGACCCATATGCTGAACTGGAGTGTGCCACCAGTTCAGTTCTTGCCGGGGCCTATGCGGGAGGCCCCCAGCCTGCCCTTAGCAGCCCCGTGCCCACCTGTGGAGTGAAATTATATTGAAAACTAATGACACAACTATGGAGACTGCTCTGAGCTCTCCCCCTTCTCTCTGTCTCTATCTGTCACTCTGTCAAAAAAATAAATAAAATTTGTTACCTTTTCCTAGGAAAACCATAGGAAAAGGTAATTTATTAAAAGTTCTAACTTTATTTCTAAAAATATTGGTTATGATTTTCTAAACGCTCAAATGATAAACTTTGAAATATACATTATTTCCAGCTTTGTCATACACAAGCTATTGGCCTTATACATTATGGAAGCTAAACATCATCTCTACAATTTATTTCTCCCTCAATATAGAAATATATGGACAAATACATTCATATCCTAGATGCAATACCATTAATTTCTCAATAAATGATTTTAACTTTCCTATTTAATAACTTCATATGTTTTGTTTTCAGGGGCAAGAGGTTTACAGCATGAAAATAAAAACCAAGATTCTATTAAAAAGTTGACTGTTGATCCCTGTTACTATAAAATAGTGACTTCCCAGTCTTCCACTAAAAACAAGGACTCTAATATATTATTTCCTATGTTTATGTGAACCATCTTATAAAAATGTCTTACCAATTATTCAATAATTTCATTGCACTGAAAACTGAGAAGGAAGAAGCCACCAACTGTTATCTTTTCTACTTATCCAACAGGCCTTCCCACAAAACTACTCAAATATGAAGGGCCCTAAGATTACCAGCAGAAGCACAGTTAAAGATGATCCAGATAAACAGCCCCTAAGTCTCAGGTAGCAAGCAGTAGGGAAAACAGACAAGCTACCGATTACCAACCCAAACCACACAAAACAGACCACTTATTCAAAGTTCTGTAATACAAAGGTGGTAAATACTACATGTGAAACACCATATGGAATCCTCTGGTCATTTCATCTGAAATAAATTTAAGTCAAATTTATTTTGTTATAAAAAGGAATTAAAAGGGGATGCTGGGATGCTCAGCGGGTTGAATGCTTGCTTTGCAGCCCAGGGGTCCAAGGATCAAATCCCAGCCCCAGCCCATGCAGACCCATATGCTGAACTGGGGTGTGCCCTAATTCAGTTCTTGCTAGGGCATGGGAGGCCCCTGGCCCAGTTCCTGCCCTGCGCAGTCCTGCACCCACCTGTGGAATGAAACTACATTGAAAACTAATGCTGTCAACTATGGAGACTGCTTTGGGCCCTTCCCCTTCTCTCTGTCTCTGTCAAAAAAAACAAAAAAAATAAATCTTTAAAAAAAAAAAAAGATAAATACCGGTAATGTTCATTTATACATAGACAAAAGAACTTGTCTGGTACAGATATCTACAGAAAATATTATAAAACAGGCAGATTCTGGGAAAGCCGGGACGGCTCAGCGGGTTGAGCGCTCGCTTTGGGGCCCCGAGGACCGAATCCCGGCTCCGGCCCAGGCGGACCCACATGCTGAACTGGGGAGTTCCCACAGTTCGGTTCTCTAGCTGTCTCTGTCTCTCTCTCTATCTGTCAAAAAGTAAAATAAAAATAAATATGCACTGAAGATAAAATAATTACTCTCTATAAATATAAAAAGATATAAAAAAAAAACAAAAAAACAGGCAGATTCATTTTGGATTCTGTTCAAAGAAGTAAGAACCAAAATGAACTTGTAAAAAATACTGTCACATTGAGAAGGTCCCACCGCAAGGATCCATATATTTAATTAAGTCACAGAAACATCTTTGCCTTTAGCACATGAATTTTCTTATAAAATGCAGTTAATTCTTACCCCAGTGTTCCCCGGCCTGACATAGGAGGACTTGGTGGTTTCTGAGTAGGAGGATTTGTTCTCGACAATGTGCCAGTTCTTACAGGCTGGTTATTTCCATGCTAAAATGTAGGGGGGGAAAAATCACTTTTATTTTTATATCAAATTGTTCTCTTGGTGTTTTGATACCATGTATTATTATTTTTTTAAATATCAGAATGTGAAGTAAGGATTCCCAGACAGTTTAAACAACAGACTTTGGTGCCACATTTTAAAAAGTCGAGAAACCACTTGCACTTGGCTTTTTTCTATTATTTTGTGCTATTCACACCGATTTATGGCAAAATACGGGTGAGATTACTGGATTTCATATATTATTTTATTGTTAAATATGTTCACTGAGATAAAACTTACTTGCATTCAAATACTGGATTCCCCAAATTTTCTGAAATGTGTACATAATTATGAACTACAGATTCTCAGTATCAATTGTTTAGTCACCTAAAAAATCATCTTTATCCTAACAATTCAGTAACAAAGTCATATATGATGTCTGGGAAACCTCCTAATTGTAAGTCAATAAAAGCAAGGCAACTATCAAAACATGAGCAAAGCAATAAATGTTAGCAAAATTAATGTTCCTACATATATGCAGATGTCAATATATCTTTGATATATTAACACAGCCAAGCTAAATGTTGCTGATTTGAACTGAGTTTGAATATATTTAATCTACTATAAATCCTATAGGGAAAAAGCAGACAGACAGAAAGTTTTCAAATTTTAGTGGCTCTGCAGCCTCTATCAATATAGAGGTAATAACCGTGGATCAAATGATAAGTAATATCTCTTACCTTGGCTTTTAGCCACTTTACGTTGGCAAAAAAAAAAAAAAAAAAAAAAAAGGAGGGGAAAGTAGAAATTAATTCTAAGTAAGCCATATCTAATAGGACAGTTTCACATTTACAGTTATTCAACTCACATTAACAAGCTTTTACCCAGCCATTATTACAAGTACTTTGTAAAGAAAACAACATCCATAAGCAGGGATATACCGTATTCATGTGTATCAAATGTGTATCTTTTTAAAAGAATATATTGATAAAGAAATCACCACTTAATTATGTCAATCTCATGCAAGTCCAATAACTTGCTAGGTCAATAGTTTATCCAAATGAATCAGATGATAAACTTTGATTTAAATACAAATGAAAGGTAAGGCTACTTTAACATATCAGTGTTTTAAGACCTAAGACTTTACTGGATAATAAATGCTCAAGTATGAGTGTTCATTGTTTGAGGAGTAACATTGTATTTTAAAAAGTGATAAACTGCAAATGTTTAAATTCAAAATAATAGATTGCTTTCAAATTCAGAAAAAGACCTAACACCTCAATGTTTAAGAACAAAATTACTATGCACAGTAATAGCTTAGCCAGATTCTAACTACAGAATAAACAGGGTCTGGAAACATTCTCATTTGTAACTTATGAATCCAAATCTGAGCAGGCCAACACTAGCATGAAGTTATAGGTTTAGTTCTAAGTTTTCTTCTGAATCAGTTTAGCCAAAATTCAAAAATGAAGAAAATCTGCTTTGATCTTAAAGGCTACTTCTATGAAACATGACCAGTCTGTATATATAACAAAATAATATGTACACATGAATAATATGAAATATGTATAGTCCTAAAACATCACTACTTGTACTAAGCCACTTAAAATATATTAACAGGTGGTAGAATCTAACTTTTATATTTTAAGTGGTTTCGTAACATCTGCTGTTTTAAATATGTAGCTATTATTTTTCAGGTGATCATAAAGGCAACATTAAGAAAATCTCAGAGAAATACACTTTGTCTTAGATAAATTATCATTTCTAGGAACAGCCAGAATTTGGATGTTCTTTAATATTTGTTTAGAATGATATTATTGCTCATTTTTATCTGGAAACGATGTCAAGAATTCTACCTTGGTACTACATTTCACACCTGTTATTTAGAAATTAAACTTGATTAACATCATTATACTTGAAAGTAAGATATACTAGAAATATAGTCAGTAATGATCTTTTTAAAATATCAGAAAATTGGACAAATAAAGCAGCAGTGAGACTACTAGGGAAAAAAATATGTTTGTATTTTTATAGCAAACAAAAAATGGACAAATATGCCACATACCAGCTTCTAAGATATACTGTTCTCACAGACCACCTCTTACCTCCAAAAATGTATTTTCAAATAGCTTGCCTGCATAAGAATGTGAATGTATTTAATGCCATAGATCTGTACACTTAAAATTATTAAATGGTAAATTTTGTTATGTGTATTTTTACAATTTTTTAAAGTTAAAAAAAAAACTCTGTGTCTAAAATACTATTACAAAAAGTAGACTGCCAAAATTCACATCTGTATACTTTCAGTATATTATACTGTGTTCATGCTTCAAATTTATACATGTATGATTAAAAATAGTCTCACCCAAAATTTCCTTGTAAAATTTAGTTTCATCTTATACCCTGCTAAGTTCTATGTATTAAACTGATACATACAAGATATTCACTTATAAGATGGTGACAGAATATTTTTATAAGTATGGATTGCTTCATTTATTTTCTTTTACTGTTAAATTTATTGGGGTGGCATTGGTTAGTAAAAATTACATAGGTTCCAGATGTACAATTCTATAATACATTGTCTAAATGTTGCATTTGCTCACTGTATTGCTTTAATGGGAAGAAAAGTCAAGATTAGGCAAAAGAGAAAGTGAATGAGTATGGATATGTGCATGGATGTGTGAATGTATGCATGCATATATATACATGTATATACATCATTTTTAATCTAAAGGCACATACGTAATAATACAAAGCAAGTTCTTTCAGACTCTCAAAATCCAAATCCTATAGATCAATCTAGTCTAAAATCTTAAACTGAAATTGATTTAAGTTCTATACAACCCTAGCCACATCTCTGAAAAAATACAAGAAACAAACAAGTAACCTCCTCGGCATTTTCAAAGTATCCCAACATTACACATCACTACAAGCATGACAATGAAGGGAAGATTCATAATAGTCTCAAAGAAGGGTAGAATACAGGTCACTGTTGTCAACTATGTTCCCCTTTTGATCAGGAACCCCAGGTAAACCAGAATGCAATAGATTTAGCAATAGCACAACTCAGATCAAGCAGCTAGGTAAATTCTAGCTGACTCCTAAAAAATTATTATAAATATTCTGAAGACCAGGAACAAAATCAAATGATGGGGACTATTAAATTTCAGAAGAATTGGGATGCTGGGATAGCTCAAAAGGTTGAGTGCTTGCCTTGCAGCCTCGAGGTCCAGGGATCGAGTCCCAGTCCCAACCCATGCAAATCCATATGCTGAACTGGGGTGCACCTTCCATGTGGAAGGCCCCCAATTCAGTTCCCACCCCACACAGCCTGTATAGAACGAAACTACGTCAAAACAAGTGTACAACTATGGAGACTGCTCTGGGTCCTCCCCCTTCTGTCTCTCAAACAATAAAATAAAATAAAAATAAATAAATAAATTTATTTTCAGAAGAATAGTTTATCTTGAGCAGAGACAGCTAAAAGATCATTCCAGATGCTTACAAAATGACCCATGAGTATCTAAAGTTGACAGGTTACAGGTATCCTTCCAGAGCAGCTAATTCTGCCATGTTAAGAAATAGAAATGGGCAATAAATCATCTCTTTCCTAAAAGTCTGTTGGGATGGAGAAGGGAGTTGGTACAGAGAACAAATTTACATAAAAATTTTTAGTTTTCCTATGTAGCTGGAATTGCACCCATATCCACACAGATGAACTAATATAACCACATATTTAGGAATACAGTTTAAAGTCTTTGTAAGCTATTTTCTAAGCCAATTCTGGAAATCATATAAAATTTTTATTTTCATATTGTTCATTCAGTAGTAAGAGCAAGACATTGTATTCACAACATAAATTCAACTGGCTTAATGAATAGTTATTTCAAGTTTTAATATCTACTTGAATAGAGCTCATTCCACAGATAAAACTGTGCTCCAAGCATAATGTAATACATAATATTAGATAAATATTCTATGAAAATTTAATGCTAGTTAATAACTAAGAACGCTATTAATTAAGAAAATTATCTTTATAACCATTTTTTATATAAAATATTTACTGGATAAATAAATTACTTCTAGTTAATGTAATATAAAATGCTTACCTTGACACCATGGCCCACATCATCCAGAACCGTATAGTCAATAGGTTTCCGAATATACCTTACAGGGCGCTCCATATTTGCGGGTGCTATTATTTTGTGAGTTCTTGATGTATTTTTATTTGTTGTCAAAATACCAATCTCTCTTCGAGCCACTTTCTCTTTATGGATGTCCACAGTCTATATTTTAAATTTAAACAAAGCGAGAAAATATTTTCAAGCATAGCAAATTATATATATGATGTCCCTGTATTTTAGATAATTTATAGGTAGGAGCAATATGACCATCCCATGTCTACTTTCCAGGCAACACTGTATCTTTCCCTTCAAAATTAAGCAAATTAATATCCTCAAGGCTCAAAATAGGGAATAACTTAAAGGTAATTACAAGCACAAGCTAATTTAATGGATTTGATTCCAAAACAATTCTCAGCAAAGTTTACTCTTCTATAGACTTGGTGTTTGTGGGAAGGAAGAGGGGGATGGGGGAGGATCCTGATCTGAGTAGCTTACACTTTACATAGTGAGGATACAAACCAGGGGGGGAAATCAACAAACAAAATACAATGAGATATGCTGTAGTAACACATGCAGTTTATTAGAACAAGATATGTAACTCTAGGTTGAGATGGGTTCACTTAAAGGCTTTATAGGATAGGTGGGTTTTTAAGGATGAATAGAATGTAAGAGGCAAAAAATGGACATTATGATGGGCGGAAAGAACTGCATGCTACAGGTAAAGTTGTAAGAGAAAAGGTGGTAATTATGAAGCAGAAGTGGTAAACTAGTAGCATGCAGCCTACATAGTACTGGCCTTTATGATTTTTAATTTATTTTTTTATTTAGTTGCCAACATTTAAAAACTGGATAAAAGCATATGAGCAATGATTACCCAACTGCTCAACAATTTAAACTTTGTTCTAATACTAACTGGGAAGCAATAAGAAAATTGAAATGAGTGACATGATCAAATATTCATTTAAAGATCTGTCTGGCAGAGGTGTTGAGGACAGTGGGAACAAGATTACTAGCAGTGAGACCAATAAGGAGGCAATTATAGTAGTCTAGTTGAGAAAAAGCAAGGATGTAAACTAAACTGAAGAAATGGGTAGGGGAAAAGGTCTGATCAGAAAAAAACAAGTTTAGCATTAATGCTTGTTTAATTCTATTTCATCAGAATTTTAAAAATTGACTGAAAAAAAACCTACAATCAAAATGTTCTCCTAAAGGTCAACAAAGTAGAAAGACAAAATACTGAATGGGAGAAGATATTCACCAATGATACATCCAAGGAGAAATTAATATCCAAAGTTTATAAAGAACTCACCAAACTTAACACCAAAAAACCTAACAATCCAATTAGCAAATGGACAGAGTACCTAAATAGACATTTCTCCAAAGAGGACATACAGATGGCCAACAGACATATGAAAAGATGCTCAACATCACTAATCATCAGAGATATACAAATTAAAGCCATAATAAGGTATCACATCAAACCTGTCAGGATAGCTATCATCAATAAATCAACAAACAAGTACTGGCAAGGATGCGGAGAAAAGGGAACCCTTTTGCAAGGCTGGTGATACTGTAAATTGGTGCAGCCACTATGGGAAAGTTTGGAGGTTCCACAAAAACTTAAAACTAGAACTATGATATGACCCAGCAAGTCCACTCCTGGGTATTTATCCAAGAAACCCAAAACACGAATTCAAAGATATATGCACCCATATATTCACTGCAGCACTAAATGGCCAAAATATCAAAGAACACTAAGTGCCAATCAATAGACAACTGGATAAAGATGTGGAACATATATACAATGAAATATTACTCAGCCATAAAAAAGAATGAAATCTTACCATTTGCAACAACACGGATAGACCTGGAAAACATTATGTAAAGTGAAATAAGTCAGACAGAGAAAGACAAACACTGTATGATCTCACTTATATGTGGAATCTAAACAATAAAATAGCAAACGAACAAAACAGAAACAGACTCATACAGACAGAAAACAAGCTCATGGTTGCCAGATGGGAGAGGGATTGGAGGGCAGGGTTAAAGAGGTGAAGGGATTAAGAAGTACAAATTGGTAGTTATGAAATAGTCACAGGGATATAAAGTATAGCACAGGGAATATAGTCAATAAAATGGTAATAACTATGTATAGTGCCAGATGGGTAATAGACTAGTCAGGAGAATCACTTTGTAGATTATATAAATGTCCACTATATACCAAATGTCCACTGTATACCAAAAAATATTATAAAATAATACTGAGTGTCAATTATAATTGATAAAATTTTTAAAGGGAGGAAAATGTAAAAGGGAGTAAGAGATTCAAATTTTCAGGTATAAAAAACAGTAAGTCTTGGGGATGCAAAGTATAGCACAGGGAATATAGTCAATAATACTGTGATAGTGTCATACAGTGTCAGATGGTTGCTGGACTTATCATGGTGATCACTTCTTTAGGTATATAAATGTTATTCAACTATTGAATAACTGTGGTATACACCTGAAATTAATATAATATTGTGTGTTAGTTACATCTTAATAAAAAAAAAATTTTTTAATGCTCTAACAGCTCCAAAACAAAGGTCAGGAGACCACTATCCTTGGATATCTGGCACTTTTGCACATCTTGCAAGAAGAGACAATGACTCCCTTTGCTCCAGAATTGATATAGTAAATAGCCTTAGAAGATAGTGTCTCCTCCTTGGAAAGCAAAATGAAAGTTTATTTATTGCCTACTACAAGCATGGGCTGATTTTTTGCCTCCATTGTAATGTTTTTGGTTACATTAGACATATTGAGATACAACTAGTTCTGTGTAGTCACATGATATTTCCCCTCTATCATTCTTGACCTTATATACATTTTTCACCCAGTGAACATCAAAATGGAAGAGTGTTCAGACATTTGGTTCCAACATTGTCCTGTTAATTGAATTCTTAACAGTAAAAAAAGTTCCTCCAATTAACAAAAAAAGAAAAAAATGTTGGAAAAGAAGATGAGAACTTCTTAAAGATCATTACAGGTGATGAAACCTGGGTCCATCACTATGACCCCAAGAACAAAAGGTAGTCAATGGAATACTGCCATAAGATTTCACCTCAGCTGGCCTTGGCTAGGAGGGTCAACAAGTGGGCAAGGTACCAACAGATCTCCCTTCAAGTTCCATAGGAATCTGGGAAGAGGGGTGGGGGGATGTGGGGGGAATAGACATAGGTATAACTAGTGCTAATGGACTAAAATTGACAAGAACAGAAGCACTGTAAGCTGGAGGATGTGGGTAACTAGTGGTAATGGGGTGTGACTGACAAGAGAAGAGGGATCCTCCTGTCACTTATGGGCAAGAATATAACTACAGGAGGAGGCCACAAAGGTTTTTGAGGGAGAGCTCTTGACTGGAGTGCTTAGGCCACAGGTTTTGCTGAGGGCTCTTGATCAGCCAGAAGCAGCAGGCTAGGCGCACTAAGCATAGCAGTGACTGGTGCATGACCCTGGAAGCCAAGTTGAAGAAGATAGGCAGACAGATGGCAGCGAGGGGCAGAACATGCTCAGTACTGGGATGGCTGGGCCGGCCCTTCTGCTTCTGTAGAAGCTGAAGTCCACCTGAAGGACTGAGCACCAGCTGCCTGTGCTTCCCAGAAGACAGTGAACAAAGAGAAGGCAGAGACAGCGCTCTCTTTTACACTTGGGCCTTTTTGGACTTTGCTTTCTGCTACCTCAGGAATCTGCATGGAGGATCATTCTGCAGCTGCCTGTGTTCTCCAAAGGATGGTATTATTAAAAGGGAGAAGGGCTCAGGGTGCAGTCTACGACAGGTCTAGGAGTGACAGCAGGGTTATTTCACTTTGCATGTTTTATGTGGCTCCGAAATAAAAACTCCTTTCCTTCCTTCCACCCAACCCCTGCCTTCTCAGATTATGGGTGCCTTGGTAATAAACGCTTATTCTATAACCTAACTCCTGTGTTAGTCTATTGGATGAACAGCACAGGCAGCACAAGCCCAGACTTGGGTTTCCCTCTGGTAACAATATCATATAACCACAAAGAATTGGTTATACCCAGATGTCTAATGTAACAAAAAATATTACAGCGGAGGCAAAATTTATCAACCTGCCTTCGTATAATAAAGATAATGTTACCCTCCAAGGCAAAAGTGAGGAGGGCTTATTGCCTATTACAAAAGATATGGTCCCCTAAACTTGGAGTTACTTTCTTTAAATGCACCCAATTCTGTGTGCAGGCATCACTAGGTTCTCTTTACAGAATTCTATGGAAATTGGGGTTGGTTATCTGGCACAAATGCTAACACTTTGGCTACTGTTATTGCCATGAATAATGACATCCTTTTTCTGATCCAGGAGTCTCATGTCTTCTAATAGTATCCACAATGTTGTGGCAAGCTAACTGGTTAGCTTGAAGGAAGGCTGAAATCTTAAACCCTTCAAAATTTGACAGTTTTGGCAATGAGGATGGCATGCTGACAGAGACAAAGCTTTCTACAAATGGAAGGAGAGGCCAGTTAACAGGAACTGAGGAGAGTCCACGGAAATTGTCAGTCAACATGTTGATCAAATCATACAGTTAACCAGGCAGTGAATGGTTCTCTGTTGCCTGTTAATGAGACTGAATTGAGAAGGTAATTTCAGGCTGAATACCAGAAGCAGGTTCAAAGACAGCAGCCTAAATGATGCCCCACTCACTGTTTAATCTCCACCCAGCTGACAATCAGCTTCAGCAGGTCTGTCCTGTGAACTAGTACTAAAATTTGTCTGGTGGAGGGAGGGGAAAGCACATAAGGTTCTGTCCTAAACAAAGCAACACGTCTACACTAGTCATGAAAAGAGGAAAACTGCAACAACTGTGATTAGAACCAGGAGGGTCTTTAGAACTTAGGTAGCTTGCTTGGGAGATGTGGGATGGGGCACATAATGCTTGTTAAAGATGGGCAACAGATGGCTATCTTATTGCTCAGCCCTCTTGCAGTCTATCTTGTCAACATTCAATCCACTGAATGAGTAAAAGACCTCACCATTTTCCGAATGGATCAAGTCTGCTATAAAAAAGAGCTTTGGCCCCCTTGGGAAAATTTCCCTAGGACAAACTCCCTCGAGCACCAACTAGTCTTGCTAAGAGAGAGTAGTTCTTACTATACTGATCTGTACTGAAAATAATGAAGGTGATTCACTAGAGAATGAGAAACTCGCTCAAAGAAGTCTAGATGAATTCTTGCTGTCAGCCCTGCCAGCCTTAGAAAACTTCCCTAATCCTTATGTTGAAATCAAGTAAGACTTTAAGAGATGTTATCTTGATAATGGAGCAGCAAACAGCCCAAATTAGGTGGACTCCTAAAAAAACAATGATGCCACTGTGCAGATCAAGCCCAAGTGAGCCAAAGGGTACAAACCCACAGCCCCTGCCTGAAAGCAATGTGTCTGTAGCTACTGAATCAAAATATTCCCAAACAAATGGATAATGTGAGTAATGATCTTACCGCAGAATATAGGGCTTTGGGTGGATCTAAAACAACACAGGTTTAATTGGTTGATCAGCATGCAGCTATAGCACCACTCAAAATGAAAGTAAGTTCACCCTGTTTATTGGTGCAGAGTTACTCTCTCCAAACCCCTCCCTACACCCCAAACTCAGCTGCTTTAAAAAACAAGATAAATAGGGGTAGAGTTGAGTTCTCCAAGTTCCCAAAGGGAATAGAGGACTTAACATACCAGATCACTCTAGGGAGGGGATCACTCTAGGGATCACTCATTATTTTATGACTCTGTTAGATACCCATTTCTGGATAAATATCTGAAGAAAATGAAAACACTAATTCAAACAGATATATGCACCCCCATGTTCACTGCAGCATTTTTACAATAGCCAAAATATGGAAACAACTGTCCATCAATGGATGAATGGATAAAGCAGCTCGATCACTCGCTCTCTCTCTCTCTCTCTCTCTCTCTCTCTCACACACACACACACACACACAGAGAAGAATACTACTCAGTCGTGAAAAATAATGGTATCTTGCCATTTGTGATAGATACCATGAATGGACCTTGAGGATATTACGCTAAGTGAAGTAACTCAGAAAGAGAAAGACAAATACTTATGATATCAACTTATATGTGAAATCTAAAAAACAAAAACAAGCTCATAGAGAGAGAACAGGCTGGTGGTTATCAGAAGTGAGGGTGGTCAAAAAGGGTTAAGGGGGTCAAAAGGTACAAACTTACAGTTTTAAAATAAGTAAGTCATGGTAAAGTAATGTATAACATGGAGACTACAATTTTATAATACAATACTGCGTAATTAAAAGTTGCTAAGAGTAAAATTTTTAAAGTTCTCATCACAAGGAAAAGAAATTTTGTAATTATTTATGGGACAAATGTTAACTAGACTAATGGTGGTGGTCACTTAATATACACAAATATCCAATCATATAGTATACCTAAAACTAGTATGTTGTTATATGTCAATTATACCTCTATTTTAAAAAAAGAAACTACATACATCCATACCAGAAATTTGTCTCCTGTTTCCAACACTTTAATCCTGTCAATCTACTGTCATCGCTCACACCCTGGCTATTATAATAGCCTTCTAACTGGTCCACTTGTAGCCAATCTAGCCTCTTTCGAATCTGTTCTCCATGATGCAACCATTGTAATCTTTACAAAAACAGTAAACCTGAGAAAACAAATAAAAAATTTAGAAGATATTTCTAAATATCTTATGCTTAAATCCTATGAAAAGAACATTCCACATGGTTCCCAGTCTTCATGGAAAAAACAAATTCAAAATTGCTAAAGTACTTTCCAAATTTTTCTGAAACATCATGGTGTCCACAACTCTCTTAAAATCACCTCCCCACCCCCCCACCCCTTCTATTTCCTTCACACATTGCAGAACAATTCTGGACACTATTTCAAATTACTTGAAAATTTTTCTCTGAATCTACCCCTTCCCCAGTCTCCCAATTAGGAATTAGGAATGTCCAAATCATAATCCATTCAGCAATGCACAACCCTCCATATGGCAGTGAGTGAATAAAGCAGGTAGGAGGAAGGGAACAGACTTGGAACATTTGTATTAACAGCAGCATGCATATGTTCACCAAGACAAAGTTAGCTTTTCAGGGAGACTAAATCCTTCTCATACTTAAATCCTTACTCTCACACGTTTTTCTTCATCTTTAGATAGCAGAAGAAGCAGTGTGAAATAAAAAAAATTAGTTTTCAATTCTAATATATTGAACATACAACTTAAGAGTTACCCTAGTTGACAGGAATTAGAAGCCCTGATCACCCTGCAAACACCCCTGGAGCTCTGAAGCACAGCTCAAAACCACTAGTTAAAAAAAAAGCACACAAATCAGAAAACCTAGGTTTGAACATTGGCTCTTTCACTTCCTAGTTGTGAAATTTTAAAAAGCTTTTAAACTCACTGGTTCCACTTTGGTCATATAAAATGGGGGATGGGATAATATTAGGACCTACAATATTGCTCAATACAAAAAAAGTACTAAAACAGAAATTAACAATATCTGAATCTTATTTCAAACTATACAGTCTATAGCCCAGCAATTAAAAGGTAAAGTATTTCTAAAATGTTATTATGAAAACATGGACACACCAAATTGCATATAAGAAATATAATGAATGTTGAACCTGGAGGACATTACATTAAGTGAACTAAGCCAGACACAGAAAGGAAAAAACTGTACCATCTCACTAACATGTAGAATCTAAAGAAGTCAAATGCATAGAAGTACGAGTATAAGGTGGTTACCAGAGTCTAGGGGTGGGGAAAATGGAAAGCTGATGGACAAAAGCTACAAAGCTACAGTTATATCAGGATTAGTAAGTCTAGAGACCTAATGTATATACCATGATGATTACAGATAATAATACTGTATTGAATACTGGAAACTGCTAAGCATGCATTTCAGGCAGTCTCATCACCAAAAAAAAAGGTAACTGTGAGAAAATATATTAATTAGCTTAAATATAATCATACTATGTATGTATATGTCAAATTGTCATGTAGTACCCCTTAAATATTCAATTTTTATTTTAAAAAATAAAATTAAAATAAAAAGAAAGATGTGAATTATGTTCAAATCTTCAGTTTTGCCACTAGTAATAAAAGAATTCTGAGGACTCCTCAGAACCAATCTAATGAGCATTAAAGTTCTGGAAGCCTGAACCTCAATGATTCCAAGGTAAATAAGCCCTGAAGGCAAAAATTCACTTGAAAGAAGAAAGTAGATCTTACAGCTGTAGATATCATTAGAGCAAACTACAGAAAGGATGGAAACACAAAGACAAAATCTGGGAAATAAAGATCATGCTTGACGACTCCACACGTGAGGAAGTGATAAAGTCAAAACAGAATGTACATAAGATAAATTTGGAAGTAATGAATCAAATAAACACGTTTAGGGGGATTATCCTCTAAGTCATTAGTACTTACCTGTAGACCTTATAAATAAGTTCAAAGCCCACAAAATCCAAGAACTAAGTTTAATATAGGGCAGTTTCTGTTTAGTGCTAAAACATCAAAGTAGTTTAACAATTTCTCTGTCCAGTTTTATAATTATGTAATGTTTCATAATATTTTTTTAAGATTTATTTTATTGTTTTGAAAGAAGGTGAGAGACAGAGGGAGAGAGAGAGAGAGAGAAGGGGGAGGGCACAGGGCAGTCTCCACAGTTGCACATCATTAGTTGTGACACAGTTTCATTCCACACAGGTGCATGTGGGGCCATGTGGAGTGGGAACTGAACTGGTGGCCTCCAGCACGGGAGGCGAGAACGTTTGCCACCATCCCAGTGGTTACCAGTTGAGCTGCAGCTAAGCATATGGGTTTGCATGGGCCAGGGCCCCAAGTTCGATCCCCAGACCTCACAGTTGCAAGGCAAGTAACTCAACCTGCTAAGCTATCCTAGAAGTCCCATAAATAGTTTTTAATCTAAGATAAGTCTCCACATTTAAAATATCTTTTTAATTTTGGTAACATTTTGTATTACACTTTCAGCACTTAAAAAAACTGTACTGTATAGGCTGGAAACAAAGACATAGTTGTGATTGTCTAATACAGACCAAAAAAGGCCTTTGAATTTGGGTAATGTAAGAGGCATAATCAAGAGCTAATATAACACAACTAGAAAACTTCTGACAGACTCAATATGACAAATACAAATAACATAAATATTTTTGAGACAGAATAATGACAATGGGAAATATAAGATAATCAACAGAAATAGTCTACCCCTAAAAGAAAGATCAGAACATCCTAAATAAAGTCAAGAAACAAAGAAACAATGAAATGGGAGTTTGACAGATTTACTTGAAAAAAACATAACTATGTGGGCTTCAAAGCCAGGTACAACACATCCCACCTACTCATAACCATACATCTCATTCCCCCACTCCTATCCAATGTATAATAATACTATTGATGCCAAATTTTCCCAAATGGATCTACAACTTCAATGCCTCCCAGTGAAAACTCCAACAGGATTTTTCATAGTTTCAAAATACATATGGAAGGGGAAAGGGAAAGCATGACCATAACATGGTTAAAAAATAAATTAGAAAGGAAGCAAGGGGTCTTGCCCATTGAGATTTATTATAAAAACATAATAAATAAGACTGTCAGGTTCTTACACAGAGTTAAATAAACAGACAATTTCAACAGGAGAGAGAACTCACAGACAAACTTACCTTACAGTGATAGCACAGTAAGAAAAAATACATTATTCAAATAGGGCAATTAGTTTGCCATATAGAAAGAAACACTGAAAATGGCTCCCCACCTCACATCACAGGGGCAAAAAAACAATTCCAGATCCACTAAACATAATGCAAATAAGTGGTATATTTATAATCAAGACATTATAGATTAATGAGAATTAACTACTATCAATGAAGTATATATGAAATACAAATAAACCTTACATAATGACAAATTTTAAAAAGACATGCTCAGCTACATATAGCATGAATCTATTTTTATCAAATATAAACACAAAAAAGTAAACAATATTTGTTTAGGGATACACATATACATGATCAACTTTTTAAAAGCGCTAAGAAATAATAAGCATTCCTTTGGGGGGTTGAGTTAAAACACACAGGTAGAAGAAACAGAACTGATCACTTTCTAATTAACTTTGGTGGTGGATTCACAGATGTTTGTTTTATTATTATTAATACAAATTTTGTAATATACATTATTTTTATTTTGAATATATTAACTATAATTTTTTCAAAAGTCTTTAATTGAACACAAAGCACAAACAGTGCACAGAAAAAAAAGTATTAATTTTCCTGGAGTAGCATCAAAAAGAGTTCATAAAAAAAAAACCTCATAATAGCCAGCCACATTTGGCATGCCAAAAAGAAGGAAGATGGGGCAGAGGAAAATTCAAGTGGAGGGAACAGCATAAGTAAAGGCAAAAAGGCATGAAAATATAAAATATCTGCTTAGAGATCAGAGAAAATTTAAAATAGCATGAATAAAAATATGTTGAATTCTATTCTTAAGAGTTATTAAAGAAAGACTAAAAAATTGAAAAAACAAAATCTCACAATTTCTTTTTAAAGAAACAAGTAGGTCCTTTATAATATGAGCAGATTAGGAACTGAATAGATAAAATAATTTTGTGGAAAGCAAAGGTCTTAAAGGAACAATTAAAATAATCTAAAAGTGATTTTATTTAGAAAGAAAAATATTTTTTAAAGAAAATGTGGAATTGAAAAGATAAATTTAGGGAAGCCAGGATGGTTCAGTGGGTTAAGTGCTCACTTTGCAGCCCTGGGGACCAAGGATCGAATCCCAGCCCCAGCCCGTGCGGACCCATATGCTGAACTGGGGAGTGCCCCCAGTTCAGTTCTCACTGGGGTGAGTCCCCAGCCCAGTTCCTGCCCTGTGCAGCCCCTCACCCACCTGTGGAATGAAACTATGTGGAAAAACCAATGATGTGCATCTATGGAGACTGCTCTGGGCCCTCCCCCTTTTCTCTGTCTCTGTATCTCTCTCTCTGTTAAAAACAATCAAAATAAATCTTTTTTTCTTTTTAAAGATTTATTTATTGTTTTTGACAGAGAGAGAGAGAGATACAGAGTCAGAGACAGAGAGAAAGGGGAGGGCCCAGAACAGTCTCCACAGTTGCACATCATTGGTTTGTCCACATAGTTTCATTCCACAGGTGGGAGCGGGGCTGCACAGGGCAGGAACTGGGCCGGGGTCTCGCCCCAGTGAGAACTGAACTGGGGGCACTCCCCAGTTCAGCATATGGGTCCGCACGGGCTGGGGCCAGGATTCGATCCTCGGTCCCCGGGGCTGCAAAGTGAGCACCTAACCCACTGAGCCATCCCGGCTTCCCCCAAAATAAATCTTTAAAAACAAGAAAAGATAAATTTAGTAAGTAAACAAGATTTTTAAATTATCTTAAAACTAATGTACAGAAATGTTGTTTTAATTATGTCCTTTCCTTTCCTTTCCTTTCCCTTACACTATAGTGGAGGAAAAGAAAACATTCTTTTTTAAAGATCCTCCAGATAAATCCTTTTAATTATTAAAACACAGAAAGGCAGGAAGGAAAGAAGTATGACATAACAAAACTACAACATTTCACATCTTTTCTACAATATCATATTAGAAGGCCGACTATCCTCACAACTACCTCTGCCAATACAGGGAGGACATTATAGGTTTCAAGCAAAGAACACTGTATACAAGTAAAAAGCACAAAAAATGTTTACTGAAAGAATAAATACAGAACAAAAATCAACACACTTCTGCCCTGAATAGAAAAAGGAGAGGAGTATGAAACGAGGAGAAAAAGTGTAAAAGAGTCCTGAGACAAGCCAAACAGAGAAAGCCTTCAGCCAAGAAAAAGACAATCTTGGTCTGTTGCTGCTTATTTGGACCGGGCTCTGGAAATGGCCCTATGCCCAAAATTCTGAGTTACAGAGCTTTGTTCAATAAGCTTGAAACAAGGTCCCAATCAACTGTGCAGTTAACTTGATTTAGAATGACCTATATATACACACTATAAACTAGATCTATTTAGAAAAGATGAGCTGCAAAATAAGACTTTGGTAGAAAAACATAATATACAACACTAGGATCGGAATTATTCTGAAATATTTTATCCTAGGAAAACTAAATCTGTCACTAACAGTTGGGCCCATACCAAATTTTTATTATCACCGAATGACATTTTTCTGTATCCTCTTGTTTTAACTATGATACGCTATAGAACAGGGGTCCCCAACCAGGCCTCACAGCAGGAGGTGAGCGGCAGGCAAGTAAGCGAAGCTTCATCTGTTATTTACAGCCACACCCCAACGCTCACATTACCACCTGAGCTCCCCTCACTGGTGGCACTAGATTCTCACAGGACTGTGAACCGGACTGTGAACTGCACATACGAGGGATCTAGGTTGCAGGCTACTTATGAGAATCTAATGCCTGTTGATCTGAGGTAGAGCTGAGGTGGTGACGCCAGCACTGGGGAGGGGCTGCAAATATAGATTAACAATAGCAGAGAGGTTTGACTACACAGAGACTGTAATAAATCAGCTGCTTGCAGACTCATATCAAAACCCTATCCGTGAGTGGTAAGTGACAATTAAGCTGCATCTGGTGGCAGGCTTTACATTGGCAAATGAGTTGATGTACTTCAATCATACAGCTGCATATGGTGGCAACCTTTAAGTCAGAATCTGACACTTATTTTAATCCATGCATAACCTGCCCATTATTTTACCACACTTCTATCTGTGCCTCTTTTTTTCTTTTTTTTAAAGATTTATTTTAATGTCTTTGACAGAGACAGGCAGAAGGGGGAGGGCTCAGAGTAGTCTCTATAGCTGTACGTCACCAGTTCTCGACATGGCCTTGCTCCACACAGGTGGGCAGGGGCTGTGCGGGGCGGGACTGGGCTGGGGGCCTCCGGCATGGGAAGCACGCCCCCTCTAGCCAGGCAAGAACTGAACTGGGGCCTCCCACATGGGAAGCACACCCCAGTTCAGCATATGGGTCCACACAGGTCAGGGCCAGGATTCAATCTCGGTCCGTGGGGCTACAAAGCGAGCGCTCAACCTGCTGAGCCATCCTGGCTTCCCTGTCTGTGCCTCTTTCCTTCAATACACACTTGTCACAGATGAGACCATCTAGTTGCAGGAAGAAAAGCTCAGAAATCTCAATGATTCTGTGTTATGGTGAGTTGTATAATTATTTTTATATATTACAATGTAATAATAATAGAAATAAAGTGCACAATAAATGTAATGCACTTGAATCATCCCAAAACCTAGACTTCCATAAAAAATTGTCTTCCACAAAACTGGTCCCTGGCACCAAAAAAGTTGGGGACCACTGCTCTAGAACACTCCACGTGGTAATTATATATCCACCTCAAAAAAAATGTTTGTGCTTAATTTAGTGATAACCATTTTTGATCCAAACTAGGATCTAAGGTAAATATGAACTTTTAAGAGATCATCAGATTACAGTTTATCTTCTGAATACCATCAGGTCATGAATTTGAACTTATTCCCCAACCCACTACTCCTTACTAAGTATTAACTTTTGTTTTAATATTTCATGAGTGTCTCTTCTTTCTTAGAATAATGTATTTAAGATTCTGCAGAATTGTCAGGCATTATAGTCTAATGACTAAGAGCACAGGCTCGGGAGACAGAATGCATAGATTTAAAACTAGACCATACCATTATTAGCTGTGTAACCTTGTGCAAGGTAATTAACTACTCTATGCCCTCAGTTTCCTTAAATCCTATACAAATGAGAATTAAAAACAAAGTTATATCAGCCTCACAGTTATAATATAATGAAGATTAAATAAGTTTATATATATAAATTTTTAAGTGTCTTGCATGTATACAAAGAACTAAATAAATGGTAGCTTTCATAATATAATTATTCTGTTCCCCAATCTATATTTAAGTGTTTAACTCTTGAGTTTACTAGATGATACTAAACCAATTAAAGCTTATAGCCAATAATAAATACAACTCTTATAAGCAATTTAAGAAATTAAGAATTATTACTTAGATTTTAAGATGCCTTAGCTATAGGGGAAGCTGAGATGGCTCAGTGGGCTAAGCACTCGCTTTGCAGCCCCGGAGACCAAGGATCGAATCCCGGGCCCAGCCCATGCAGACCCATATGCTGAACTGGGGTGTGCACCACCCCCATATTCAGTTCTTGCCTGGGCCTCTGTGGGAGGCTCCCAGCCCAGTTCCTGCCCTGTGAAACCCGCGCCCACCTATGGAGTGAAACTATATGGAAAACTAATGCTGTCAACTATGGAGACTGCTCTGGGTCCTCCCCCTTCTCTCTGTCTCTATCTATCTCTCTGTCAAAAAACAATAAAAATAAATCTTTAAGATGCCTTAGCTTGGGAAAGCCGGGATGGCTCAGCGGGTTAAGCACTCACTTTGAAGCCCCAAGGACCGAGGACCGAATCCCGGCTCTGGCCCAGGCGAACCCACATGCTGAACTGGGTGTGCTTCCTGAATGCAGTGAGGCCCCCAGTTCAGTTCAAAAATAAAAAATAAAAAGAAGATGCCTTAGCTATAGTAAACATGTAACAAGGAGTGCAAATCAGAATTATCAAGAGAGTCAGATCCAGGGGATGCCAGATGGCTCAACAGATTAAGCACTTGCCTTGCAACCTTTGGTCAGGGGATCAAATCCCGGCCCAGCCTGTGCAAACCCATATGCTGAACTGTGACAAGCAAATGGTAACCACCAGGATGGTGTCAAAGGTTCTCACCTCCCATGAGAAAGGCCCCCAGTTCAGTTCCAGCCCCACATGGCCCCACATCCATCTTTGTGGAATAAAACTGTCAAAAACACCAATGGTACTACTATGGAGACTACTCTGGGCCCTCCCTACTTCTCTCTCTCTCTCAGTCTGTCTCACCCCTCAAAAAACAACAAAATAAGTCTTACAGAAAAAAAAAAAAGTGTCAAATCCAACACTGGATTTGGGTTGTACTCAACAGTAGCCCTTTCTGAGCCTCAGCTCTTCCACAGTCATCTTTTGGTCCCATAATTCTTCTTAAAAGTAATGACCACATTTGAGAATATTAACTAACCAGAATAAAAACTAGAACCCCAAATACCCACAGACTGCAAGGCTATTCATCCTAAAAGAAAAATATAAGGGGTGAAGGGATGAGCGAAACAGGTGAAAGTAATTAAGAGGTGAAACTTGCAGTTTAAAATAAGTAAGTGGTTGGGATGCAATGTACAGCATAAGGAATTTAGTCAAGAATACCGTAATAACTTTGTATGGTGACAGATAATAACTAGACTTACCGTGATGATCATTTTATAAGGGATATAAATGCTAAATTACTCTGTTGTACACCTGAAACTAATATTGTAAAATATATTTCAATTTTTTTTTTAAGTAAAGAAAAAAATAACCCTTGAGAGGCTCAGAATTTGGAAGTGACAGGTTCAGAAAGTGAGGAAAATAGTCAATACCACAATGAGATACCACTTGACACCCACTAGGATGGCTAAAGAGGGAGAGAGAGAAGGAGATGACGAGGAGAGGGGAGGGAGGAGAAGAGGTGGGAAAGAAGAGATGGGGAAAGAGGAGAGGAGGAAAAGAAAAAGGAGAAGGGGAAGAGCAAGGAGAATGAAAGGGGAAGGGAAGGGAGGGAAGAGAGACAGAAAGAATTGTTTACCAGGATGTGGAGAAATTGGAACCCTCCTGTACTGCTGGTGGAAATGTAAAATGGTACAGCCACTTTGGAAAACTGTAGGCAGTTCCTTGAATAATTAAACAGAATTACCATGTGAGCCAGCAATTCCACTCTTAAGTACATAACCAAGATACTAATTGAAAACATGTCCACAAAGAACCTTGTACACAAATGTTTGTAGCAGCACTATTCACAACAGCCAAAAAGTGGAAACAATTCAACTGTCCATTAACTGATAATTGAATAAGTAAAATGTGATATATCCATAGAATATACTATTACCATATTTTTCGCTCCGTAAAGACACACTTTTCCCCCCTAAAAAAGTGGAGGGAAAAGTGTGTGCGTCTTATGGAGTGAATACTGCAAAGAAAAGTGCACGTTGGGGACCTTAATGATGCCGTGGGGAAGCCTGCAGCCAGATCAGAAAGCAGGGACTACATGGAAGGAGAGCGGGTCCAGGCAGGTCAGGTGCGCCTTATGGAGCGAAAAATACAGTACTTGGCATTAAAAAGGAGCAATACATACTACAACATGGATGAAATGCTAAAACATCATGTTAAGTGAAAAAAGCCATTACAAAGGACCACATATTGCATTAAGATGAAATATCCAGCACAGAAAAATAGAAAAGATAAAAAATCAATTACTACTTGCTTAGGGCTGGGTAGAGAGAGTACGCAGGGATTGATTAATAGCAAAGGCATAGATGGGATTTCTTTTTGGAGTAATGATAATGTTCTAAAATTGCTTTGTGGTGACAGATGCATAACTCTGTGAATATTATCACTGAATTGTATATTAATACTTTAAGTGGGTGAATTATATGGTACGTGAACTTATCCTAATAAAACTGCTTTTTTAAAGTGAGGAACAGAGCTAAAAGCTGGAGAATTAAGTGAAGAGTGGAGCCCCCAGTCCTTCCACTCACCAAGTTCTCAGAATGCCAGCATTGTTTCATAAATGCAGTGCTCATGTAGGAAATTAGAAAATTATCCACTGCAAAATACAATGGCAAAAGAAAAGACTTCTACATATTGAAAATTTGGGGCACTCCTGCTCAAAGCCCAGTAACATCCCACCAAATGACAGTCTCTGTCACTTATTTATGGGCCTCTACTTAAGCATTTTAGTTCTTCATTCTTAAATAGAAATAAACAACCATGAATCACCAGCTTATTTGGGACATCTAAGGGGAGGGGAGTAGGTAAGTAAGGGTGGAGCCTGAAACAAAACAAACAAAAACCTGGAAAAAAAAAGATTTTGCAGAGACTAGAGAAATACTCATAAAGATTTACATTATATGCAAAAAAATAAAAGGGAATCCATTAAGAAATAAGAATTCAGCTTGTGAAAAAGAAAGTAAGAACAAGAAAACTTGGTAAGTCTCCCAAAGAAATGGAAACTAGGAAAGGAAAACAGTACTAAATATTAACACTAAAGGTCTAATATCTGAATAAAACATCTAGGAAAAAAAGACAAAGATATAGTAGAAATTATCATTCAAATAACAATATTCCAAAAACATAGTAGCATAACTCCAAATTTAAAGGTCCCACCAAATGCCAGCACAATGTACTTTTAACATACCAATAAAAAGTTATATCCCTGTAACATTTCAAACCACCACAGCTACAAAGAAGCCCAAAGGTTTCCAGAAAGAAAAATAAAAGTTACATACAAAGGATCTAAGAATCAGAGACAGAGTCAGACATCTCAACGACAATTCTGGAAACCAGAAGAAAAGAACTAATGCCTTTAAAAGTCTGAGGGAAAATAATTTACTGTATATCTAAAACTAAAGGGCAGTAGAGCATGCTGACAACAAGCAGATGCCCAAACCACACTGCCTGGTTCAAATAATGCCATTTAAAAGCTATATGATCCTGAAAAAGTCACATAACTTTTTTATGGGCCAGTTTCTTCATTTATGGGATATGGTTGTTCTGAGGAGGAAGTAATTCATAAGTATTCACATATATAAAAAGCCCAATACATGCTACTGACTATGTAAGTGCTCTAGAAAGGAAGACGAGGTATGGAAAGTGGTGATACAGAACTTGGTTTATTATTATAATCCCTTAGGTAGTATCTGACTGGCTTTTAACCACATTCACATATTATCAAAGGGAGGAAGAAAAGATGGAAATTATTAAATGAAGCTCAATGATAACAGCTGGGTACAGAATATCTATATGCCTTTAACTCAAATAAGACAGAAAAACAGACAAAATTTGTAATTCAAAGAGAACTATCTAACTACACAGTCAAGAAGGGAGGCAGGAGGTGGTAAACAGAGATTCTTGGTTTGGTTGAGTAGCAGAATCAGAGTAAACGAGGACAGGCTGGGTCAGATTAAAGAAAAAAAGATAGCTTGTTGGTAAGAGTAAAGGCAAATGTTCAAGTAGAGAAACTGATTTTAATCACAGTTAACTACCAAGCTTTTTCAAAGATGAGATTCACTGAGGTTTGTTTTCTGTTTAAGGCTAAATTAAAAGCATTTTAAATTAAAGTATAATAGGAAAATAAATGGACCAGACTTTATGTCTTATTATAACTCATTAATACCTTACTAATGTAAGGAATGCCAACTGGGACAATATGGAAGATTAGGTAACCTGAAAACTCACTACAGACTACCTAAACATGCTGAATAGACTCTAAAACAGCATTTTTTTTTAAATTCATAAATCCAATGTAAAAGAGATTTAAGAAAACCCAGAGAAGAAAACATGAAAGAAACCACTCTCTAGGGACTTTTTTGGCTTGAATTTTTATGCCAAATGAGAACAAAATATAAAGCCTCTCAGCTTGTTGAAGGTGGGAAGGTAGAATTGTCAAGACACAAGTGTGATTCTGCGGGGGTGATTAAATTAAGGACCTTGAGATTGGGGGGGGGGGGGCGATCTCAGATTACTGAGGTGGGCACAATCACAAGCGTCTTTATAAGGGAAAGAGGAAGGCAGCAAGCACTGATCTGGATGATGCCAGGCGGGGAAACTCAACTGGCCATTTCTGGCTTGAGGATGAAGAGGCCACCAGAGAAGAAACACAGGAGGCCTCTAGAAGGTGTAAACAGGCAAGAGAACAGATTCTCCTACAGAATGCCAGAAAGAGCACAGCCCCCTCCCCAACACACACATCTTAATTTTGGCTCACTGAAACAAACCCATTTAGACTTCTGACTTTTGGGACTATAAGATAATAAAGTTGTGGTTTTTTAGCCACTAAGTTTATGGTAATTTGTTACAGCACATTAACAGGAAACGCACACACTCTGGAGGAGGGGGGTGCTGCACTTGTCCTAGAAAGTATAACATGTTCCCAAGACATTTTCTAGGTTCAAAACTGTAAACAGTCCTGGATTGATAGTTATCCTTAACACCTGGCAAAATAAAACTGGGAATATACCATCAATTTATCTTATTAATAGTATTTCCCCTCAGACTGCAAAGAGATCTCAAAAATGAGATCTTAAGATGAGCTCACAATCAAAATTTATAAAGCACATAAGGAAACAATTCACCATAAGAAAGAGGCAGCATACACATGAGTACAACGCACACACGTATGCATTCACACACACAGTAAGGCCTCCAAAGAATGTTAATCCAAAACAGAATGTTTAATCCAGAAGACAGGAGAGAAAAGAAACAGAATGGATAGCATAAATAAGAAGTACAAAGTAACAGTGGTTCATTTGAATCCAAATATATTTTTATCAATAACTACATTAAGTATAAATGCAATGCCTCAGTTAAAAAAAAATCACACTGTATTTTTTAAACCCAGTTATGCTTGGAAGAGACAACTCTTTAAAAACAGGAAAGAGCTGGAAGTAAGAAAATGAAAAAGAAATATTCTATAAGTTAATATTTAATATATTAATAATATCTAGACAAAATAAACTATAATCAGAAAGGATTCCTAGAGGCAGAGTCCTTTGTTCTGTAATAATGCTGTATTTTATTTAAAATATCTTAAAATGAATTTAAATATTCAATGAAGGTTTTATAATTCACATTTTGCTCTTCAAAAAGAACCAAAATCATCAGAGAAGCTATTTACATGCCAAGCTTGGTGAGGGGGACAGTTTTGTAAAAAATGAACACGTGTAACTGCACAGAAAACTGCAGGTGGCTAGAAAGGAAACCAGCTAAAGGGAAAAAAAAAATCTAAAAATAGGCTTATAACAGTGATTCTGACTATTTTCATTTGGATTTTCAAATATTTCAGAGCTAAAATTGACAGCTAAAATGTGCACAATTTGTTTACTTGTAACCAAGACTATTTTAGAAATAAGTTCTGCCATAATTAAATACTTATTTAATTCAGGAGTTCTCAAGTACCACTTACAAGTCAGAAGCCAAAGAATTTTTAAATCACAAATGATCTTAATGACAAAGCATAGCAAAATAAATTATTCTTGATTAGTTAAAAAAAAAAATTCCTATGACAGTAAATTTTGTTGATCTCTTACAAAGTATTTTTAGGGATGTTATATTGTGATGTACATGTCAGGTTCTTCATAGGTTTCCTCTATCTTTAAAGATTATTATGGATTTACAAGCCCCCAAATTAAAAACACTTAGAAAAAGATTAAAATATAAACAAAGATATCTCTTTTCTTTTTTTTTTAATCTTTTTGAAGATTTATTTTTATTGTTTTTGACAGAGAGAGAGAGAGAGAGATACAGAGACAGAGACAGAGAGGAAGAGGGCCCAGAACAGTCTCCATAGTTGCACATCATTGGTTTTTCCACATAGTTTCATTCCACAGGTGGGCGAGGGGCTGCACAGGGCAATAACTGGGTCAGGGTCTTCACCCCAGTGAGAACCAAACTGGAGGCACTCCCCAGTTCAGCATATGGGTCCACACGGGTCAGGGCCATGATTCAATCCTTGGTCCCCAGGGCCGCAAAGTGAGCGTTTAACCCACTGAGCCATCCTGGCTTCCCAAAGATATTTCTTTTAACCCTTTTACTGCCAGCCCATTTCCGTTGGGGTGTGCGAAGACTGCCAAGACCATTTTCAGGAATTTTGCAATATTCCAAATTTTGAACTATTTCTAGTCCTTAATATTATTTAATACGTCTAGTTTTTTTCCAAATGGTGAAGATATATTTGGGGCTTAGAATCATTGAAGAATTATGCCGGTTGACTTTAACAGAGTCAAAAGCCCTTGCCTTTTGCCGCATATAATTAAGTAAAAAAAGTCAGCCGATATATTGGCCCGTTGGCAGTAAAAGGGTTAAAAAATTAAGACAATAGAAGTCATTTTTAAATAGGAAGCTATTATTGCCTCCAAAAAGTAATCTTTATCACCTAATATAATAATGAGAAAACATTAAGCACATCTATACTGATAAGACAGTCTATAAGTTAACTGGGCTAATTTTCAAAAGTGTCAAGGTCAGATAATGTCAGGGGAAGACTAAGGAACTGTTACAGATTGAAGAAGACTAAGGAGACATGGTAACTAAATGGTTCTGAACTGGATCCTTATAACACATTTGGAACAACTGGCAAATTGAAACAAATTTGAGGATTAGTTGGTAGTAATGTATCAATGTTAATTATCTGATTTTTATAATTGTGTTATGGTTATGCAGAATGTACTTGTGTATAGAAAATATACACAAGGGGAAGCCGGGATGGCTCAGTGGGTTAAGCGCTCACTTTGCAGCGCCGGGGACAGAGGATCGAATCCCAGCCCCGGCCCGTGCAGGCCCATGTGCTGAACTGGGGAGTTCCCCCAGTTCAGTTCTCTCTCTCTCTCTCTTTCTCTTTCTCTCTCTCTCTCTCTCTCTCTCGTCAAAAACAATTTAAAAAAAAAGAAAATATACACGAAAGCATTCAGAAATAACGGGGGCATCATAACAGCAATTATGCTTAAACGGTTCAAAACAGAAAGTTCTGTGCCATGTACTTTGAGCTTTTCAGTAAGTTTAAAATTGTACCCCCCAAAATGTTTTAAGTCATCTTTATTATTCAGTCATACAAATGAAAATAGAACTTTTTAAAGTTCACTGACTCAGAGGTATTTAGTAATCAATGTTCCACTCATCCATAGAGGAATACAACCAAACATTTCTCTAAAAAAGAGGGCATACTTGATTTTTCTCATCAACTGAAATTAAAAAGGGATGGTCTCATTCAAAACTGTGACAAATTCTACTGGCCCTAAATGCTCAGATTCACACTCCTCTAAAGAGCTTCTGTGACCTCCTATTCTAACTTCCTTCGTTGAATGGATGTGTGCGTGCTAGGCACTGGGAATATAGCAATGATCACAACTGATCCCTGTGCAAGGCAGAAATTGAATAGCAGGGCAAATAACTATATAATTCTAGTGATAAATGCTATGAAGGGAAAGTACAAGATGCTATAAAAAACAGTTAATAGAGAACCCTAATAAGTGTACAGATGGGAGGCAGGATAGAAAGGGGAAACCACCCTTACTTAAAATTTAGGATAACATCTCAAGGGCAAATGAATGGGAGAGTTAACTACCAGTAGGTGAAACATGTCTACAACAACACATTCCAGGACACTGACATGGCAAAAAACATTTGTTAAATCCCTGAAATTTTAAAATCCAAGAGGATTAGTAAGGGATGAAGCTAAAAATAAAGTCATATGCCATGCCATAAAGAGACTTGAATGCCATTAAAGATTAAAAATTTTTCTTTGCAGTCATTATCAAACCTTTTTTTTGGTTCAATCCTAATTTCAAGTCCCCACTTACATTAGAAAAATCTCAATATAAACAAAGGCAACACTGTTCTGTCTAAAGTGGAAGGAGGATGCCTTAGAACTGCAATTGAGCCTCCTATCTACCACCGTGAGGGCAAAGGCAAAAACAGGCAACTAATAAGAAAAAGAACTAAAGACAAAGAAGGCAATATTAGAATATACAGTGGGTTATATTAGCCACCTTTCCAATCAGAAACTGATGAAAAATGTACAATGTTCCAATCAGAATAACTCATTTATATATAAAGGAGATAAACCCAAAGGAATGGTGAGATAGGGGAACACAACAGAAGGTACAGGAACTAGTGTTAGGAGCAAGATCAGTATCCCTAGATCCAAAAGGATACAGGGGAGCAGAAACTACTGTAACTTGGAAGAGAAAGTCACATAGAGAACACTACCATGAAGGGAGTAATGACTTGTCTTGGGACAAAGCCAAACTAAAAGAAAAAAACAGGGGAAGCTGGGATGGCTCAGTGGGTTGAGCGCTCACTTTGCAGTGCCAGGGACCCAGGATCGAATCCCGACCCTGGCCCTGGCCCATGTAGACCCACGTGCTGAACTGGGGAGTGCTCCCAGTTCAGTTCTCTCTCTGTCTCTGTCTCTGTCTCTCTCTCTTTGTCAAAAAACAATAAAAAAATAATAATTAAAAAAAAATTTTTTTTTTAAAGAAAAAGAAAAAAACAAACAAACAAAAAAAACCTGAACTTAACATCCTGACTGTTTTTGATCTACCTGTGTTCCACACTGGCTGAACTCAACCTGAAGCCAGGAGTCACAGATGTCCACTGACACAATCCATACAGGTATTTATGGATTATGTCCAGCAAACAATGGGAAAGGGCCGATCAGGAAGATCAAGCAGAAGTTATCTGTCATGTAAGAGGACACACAAAAGTACAAGGATAGACCAAACCTGGCCTTCTAGGACCAAGAAAAAGGTTTCCATTTCCCTAAGCAGGGACAATAAGCTGAAGGCTAAAGAATGAGAAGAGTTGGCCAGGCAGAGGAAACAGAGACAGACATTACAAGCAAGAGAACTAGACACCACAGGGGTACACTGCTAAAACAGTGAGTAAATTAGGATATTTGAAGCAGAGCATGAAGAAAGGAAAGGGAATGAAGCTAGAGAGGCAAAGGGAGACAAAATCAAGCTTGCATCAACGCCATGCTAGTAGTCTAGCCTTTATCCTGAAGGCAAAGTTTAAGGATTGACATGGTATCATGTGACAGAGGTGGGCATGGGCTTTTAATGAAAATAATGGGCACAGAAATTTCCTTAGTGTGGTAGAAATCGTTCTCTCTCTTATCTCTTGCTTGACTAGCTCTTGCCTGGTCATTTCAAATGCACTACAAGAAAGAGTAGGGGTGGGAAGAAGAATGCAAATACTGGAAATACCTAATTACAATTCTAATCCACTTCAACCACTTTATTTTTTAATTCTCCACACTTAAAAGACTTTTTCAGAGAAGAGGCAAAGACATTATTAGTGACCACATTAAGTAAACTTAATTCTGAACCAAGTCACCAATAATACACAATTTATACTAGGGTACATTCACTTTGCTTTGAAATGGAACACTTCCTCAAAACAACATTGACACGTCTGTCCTATTTGCAAAGGACTATAGATTTTCAAAAGTGCCACACTGATAACTCAAAGATTCAAGGATCTATTCCTCGCCAGACCCTATGGGAGGCAGTAGGGATACAGTGATAATATAGAACAGATGAGGCTCTTGTCATCATTAAATTTACCTCTAATAGAAGAAACAGGCATGAAATACGTAAACATACAAGTAATCATAATTACAAATCTGTTTTTAGCTACAAGTAAAACAACATGAATGGGGTAAAAAACAAATGTGCTATCAGATATAGAACAAACATATCATTACTGCTCTTTGCAAAACCAACATCCATGGAGTGGAAAAAGACAAAATTGGAGACAGACTCCACTCCATGAGATGAGAGATTGAAGAACTAGAGTTGTGAACTGTCAAGAGAGAAAAGATAGTATCTCAAAGGATATGGTAAGAAAACTTTTTTAAGATGGACAAAAACAAACATCCTTGCATGATGATTGGAAGGGGGAGTGCCAGAGAGGCTGAATATAAAAGAAAGAATGGATGGTAGGTATGAGGATTAATAATGCCAACATTTTATATTCAGGTGTTAGGCTAAGTGCTTTATGTGCAATTCTTTATTTTATTTATGAGGTTAGCACTAATGTCCCAATTTTACATTATGAGAAAATCAAACTCAAAGAAGTCAGGTAGTCTAAACAAATCCAAATCTCAGTGACTCCAAAGAATACCATACTACACTGCCTTGCTCATTCAACAAATACTTCTCAAACCATTTCTTAAGCACCAGTTACCAAGTTTTGAGGATACAGCGATAAATTAAACATGCTCTTTACTTTTAAAGAGTAAAAAAGGAGAGACAGACAACATACCTCAGGTCACTGATAAAAGCAGAAACAAGTTAGAAGGCACAGCACAAAGAAAGAGCCAGTAATTCTACCCGGAGCTAATCAGTGAAGAAAATTTCAGGAGGCCCTTGTGTTAAGCAGAAGACAGACAGGACAAAGTTAATCCCAAGTTAAGACAAATAAATTATGGAAAAGCAGAGAGACAAATTTACCTACTATGTTTGGAACACTTCAAGAAATTAGGCATGGCAGAAATGCATTGAGAGTTGGAAGAGATCAAAGAACCTTTTATGCCCTGCTAAGGAATCTGGGGTTTAAACTATAGGAAATAAAAATCCTTTTTCTCAGGCTTTGAAACAAGATGAGGCTACTGTGAAGACTCAGACACTGATTAGGAGGCCTGAGTTATACTTCCTGGTGAATGGCTTACAGACAACCAAAACACCTTATGATCTGAAAGAGAGTCCCAAACGAACTATTTATAATCAAGCTGTACGAAGGAGAGTTCCAAAGTCTCTTTCTGAAAAAAGTGGTCCTTACTCTAAGTGAGAAGAGAACAGTCCCTTATACCAGTACTATTAATTAGGACAGAACTGAAACTGGTTTAGCTCAAACTTTGTGATCAACAGGAAGGGATTAGATGTGTGCTTGCTCAACACCACAAATAGACTCTCTGAGGCAGACTGTAGGTTTGGATGATTCTTTACTCCAAAAAGTATACTGAACAGAGGCAGTATAGCCTGTTCTTTACTTTGAAAAGAAAGAACAGTCTCTCCAATTTTCAAAAAACACTCTTTCCTTTGCTTCAGGGCTTAATCACGTCAGTCTGCCATCTGACAGTAGTTCAGGAAGATTGATGATACTTTTTCTTCTAAGCATGTTGCTCTGATTCAGGAGCTCTACAGTTTCAGTACCAAGCAAGTATCTTGAGTTTTGGTCATGTTTTCCCATTTCTTCATATAGGTCCAGCCAATATTACAGATATACTGCATATGATAAAATGATACCCTGCCAAAACTCAAAATCCTGTATAGTCCTCTGAAAAGTATTGATAGTAAACTTAGCTGCGCTTAAACTCCAAACTCTCTAAGATAAGCAGCAAGCATCTGAAATCTTGTCACTTCTTTTAGCCTTCACTAGGTTACTTTCAGTTTGTTCCACACATGCATAGTTCAGGGTCAGCCTGTGATATGGGTAAACTTTTACTGGTGGCTATTTCTCTTCAGGTCTCTTTTTCCTCCCATTTTCTAGCTGTTGTATAATACTGCATGAGGGATAGTCAAACTTGTTCTGGACATTAACAGAGAGTAAATATTTTAAGCTTTGCAGGTCATATGGTCTCTGTGATAAATGCTCAACTGTATCACTTGTAGTGGCAAAAGCAGCCAAAGCACTATGTAAACAAAGGAAGGATGCTACATTCAATAAAACTTTATTTGTAAAAATGGACACGGGATGAACTGGATTCAGTCCACACAAATCATAGTTTACTGGTCTCTACACTAGATTAATTATTCAAATAAGCACAATATGTACATTGTCTGATGGCATAAAGTTCTAGTACCATACCAATAACTAACAACCTTAAAGACATGATTACTAAATCTAAAACAACTGAATTTAGGGGATGCCAGGATGGCTCAGCAGGTTAAGCATTTATCTTGCAGCCCCAGGGTCTGAGGATCAAATCCTGGCCCTGGCCCATGCAGACCCATATGCTGAACTGGGGTGTGCCCCCAGTTCAGTTCTCACTGGGGCAAGCTCCATGCAGAAGGCCCCAGACCGGTTCCTGCTCTGTGTGGCCCAGAGCCCACCTGTGGAATGAAACTACTGGTATGTAGAAAACCAATAACATGCAACTATGGAGACTGCTCAGGGCCCTCCCCCTTCTCTCTGTCTCTTTCTGTCCCTCTGTCTCTTGCTATCAAAAACAATAAAATAGGGAAAGCTGGGATGGCTCAGCGGGTAAAGTGCTCGCTTTGAAGCCCCAAGGACCGAGGATCGAATCCCGGCCCCGGCCCATGCGGACCCACATGCTGAACTGGGGAGTGCCCCCAGTTCAGTTCTTGCCGGGACCTATGTGGGAGGCTCCCGGCCCAGTTCCTGCCCTGCGCAGCCCTGTGCCCGCCTGTGGAGTGAAACTATATGGAAAACTAATGTCAACTATGGAGACTGCTCTGGGCCCTCCCCCTTCTCTCTGTCTCTCTCTGTCTCTGTTTCTCTCT
>PVKE010008765.1:0-10186 GCA_004027555.1 Craseonycteris thonglongyai | reverse complement strand
CAAAAAAAACAATAAAATAAATCTTTAAAATAAAAACTAAATTTAAAGTAAACAAATATACATATACATTTTAATACAAATCACGTTAGCTAATGTATGTATTTTAATGCTATAAATCATGTTAACTAATATACATTTAATGATATAAAATGTTAGCTAATATATATTTTAATGATACAAATTAGTTACCTAATATATATTTTAATGATACAAATAAGTTACCTAATATATATTTTAATGATACAAATCTCGTATGTTAGCTAATATATGTATGTTTCAATTATATCAATCGTGCCTGTGTGTGTGTATGTGTATAAAAATAATGGGAAGGGAAGAGAAGGAGAGAGAACCCAAGCTATTCCAGAAATATCTGTTATACAGTACTTTTATCTAATTTCAAATTTTTCAGATGTTTAAAACATATTAAAATTCAGAAACTCTGTCAACTATCATGAAAGCACCAGGCACTGTGCTAAGTGCTATGAGTCCTTGGTAGAGTAACAAATTTGGAAACATTTATCCATACAGTAAGAGAATTTTATTTTAGATAATAATAAGGTAAGGTTTAATGCCAAGACAAGGTTAGTCCCTTGAATTCCCCAAATAAACATTTATATGCTCTGCAGTATGTATTTACATTCATAAAAGAATCTATATTTTATATTAGTACACCTTTACCATAACTTGTTCCTCTAAAATTTACCTTGTTAGGGAATGCTGAGATAGCTCAGCAGGTTGGGCACTTGCCTTGCAAACAAGAGGTCTGAGGATTGAATCCCGGCCCCAGCCTGTGCAAACCCATATGCTGAACTGTGGTGCAACTGGTAACCACCAAGATGACGACAAGGGTTCTTGCCTCCCATGTGTGAGAACCCCGATTCAGTTCCCCCAATCTCCCACCCCCGGAACAGCCCTATAACCACATGGAATGAAACCATGTCACATAAAGATGTACAACTATGGAGATTGCTCTGGGCCCTCTGCCCTTCTCTCTCTCTCACCTTATCTTAAACAATAAAATAAATCTCTAAAATAAAATAAAATTTACCTTGTTAATAACTATAAATACTCAAGAATGCTTCATTGATCTGAATTAATAGGTGTCTTATCTCCAAAAAAGGGTAAGAAAGTTTGCCCTAAATCATTTGATTTAGGTCCTTCACATTTACAAGAAAAATAGAAACAAGTTATTAGCAAATGTCTAGATCAAACATCAATCTTAAAATAACCAAGTTGAAGATAAGAAATACTATTCCATAATAGGACTTTGGCAGAAAACCTGGAGAATATTTCACATTTTCCTCATGATTTAGAGAACATTCTATAATATTATAATATCCTTTTAAAAAATACAGGGGTAACAACATAAAAATTAAATTAAATTAAATTTAAAAAATACAGGGGAAGCTGGGATGGCTCAGCAGGTTAAGCGCTCGCTTTGCAGCCCCGGAGCCCAAGGATTGAATCCCAGCCCCAACCCAGGACCCACATGCTGAAATGGGGTGTGCCCCCAGTTCAGTTCTTGCCGAGGCCTATGTGGGAGGCTCCTGGTCCAATTCCTGCTCTGCACAGCCCCACACCCACCTGTGAAGTGAAACTATATGAAAAACTAATGCTGTCAACTATGGAGACTACTCTGGGCCCTCCCCCTTCTCTCTGTCTCTCTATCTCTGTCAAAAACAATAAAATAAACCTCTAAAAACAAAAGACTGACCATAGCAAGTGCTGGTGAGGATGCGAAGCAACTAGAACTCTCATATAATGCTGGTGAGGAGGTAAATGGTATGATCATTTTGGAAAACAATTTGGCTATAAAGGTAAAGTTATCAATCATGTGACCTATCAGTTCCACTGAGAGTTAATTTACCCAAAAGAAATAAAAACATATGACCATATAAAGACTTGTACACAAATGTCCATAGTTTTACTTGTAATAGGCAAAATCTGAAAACAATCCAGGTGGCCATCAACATGTAAATGAATAAACAAAATGTGGAACAATGGAATAGTACTCTGTAATAAGGAGTGAACAATTTTTACATACAATATGAATCTCAAAATAATTATGTTGAATAAAAGTAGCCAGAGAAAATAATATTAATAGTATATAGCATACAATTCCTTTTATATAGAATTTGAGAAAATGTAAACTAATTCATAGCAACAGCAACAGGTCTTAAAAGAACAGGATAAGCAGTGATGTGAATAAACTTAATGCCAAAATAGTTAAAATGGCAAATTTAAGTTGTGTATATATTACCACAAAAAAAAAAAAAAAAAAATAGAAGAGTAGGTTTACTGCATTCAAAGCTAAGTGCAGTAAGAAGATGAGTAAGAAATCCATATATCCAGGCTATCAACTTCTTTGACATATGCTGCCAGTTGTTTAAATGTGAATTTAAAGCTGTTACCTGTGAGATATGATTGATGGAAGACTCCATTCTCCGAAGCTGAGAGGCTTGGATGTCCAGCAATTGGAGTACATTGTTGGCCAACGCATTTATTTGATAAGCAACACTAGCTAAGGATTGGGTTGTATAGGCTTTGGTCTCTTCTAAAGCTTTTCTCTTGTCTGTAGCCTGAAATAAGAACCAAAACAACCAATACTTATTTAGGTTAACATTCATTAAACATATACTCTACAGAAAGGCAGTTATAATTATATACTTTAATAGAAAAACCCAATTGAATTTTTAAAAAGTATCAAACCAATCTGATGACCACCTCAGGACACCTGTAATAGAAATCTGTGTCTGTCAAACAGGAACTACTCCACTGAGACCAACTAAAGGAGCCACCAAATGACTGACATCAAAGACACATTGTAACAGTTGATTCTAAACTGCTTAAAACCCCTCAACCACCAAATTATTGCATTATGTCTTTAGTACCTTATATCAGCCCCAAGCTCCCTACCCATTGTTGAGAGTTTAACTAAACTACTCCGTAATATTTCTGCTGTGGTATCCATTTTGTGTGGCTAAGTAGCCTGAAAGGCTCTTGAACTGACATTAGCTTCTCCAACAAGCACATATCCTAGATAACAGCCCTAAGGGTCACAAATAAATATTAAGTTCATGATATGACTCCCCCAAGGCTCCTTGTGATAAAGAGTTTCTCCTTCATCATATTGAATAAGTCAGACTGAAACAATCAAGAACCATATGATTTCATTTATAGGAGAAATATATAACTGCAAGTAACAAACAAAAACTCATGGACACAGACAATAGTTTAGTGGTTAGCTGAGGGTAAAGGGGGAGGGAGTGGGGAGGAGTGAGGGGGAATCAAATATATGGTGATGGGAAGGGAACTGACTCTGGGTGGTAAACACATAATGCAATACATAGACGTTGTAATGTAGAATTGTACACCTGGAAAGGATGTAATTTTTACCTACCAATCTCACCCCCAAAAATTTAGCAATTAATAATTTTTTTAAAAAGAAAAAAACTTTCTGTATTTTAAAAATGCCTATCAGGTTAGTAAGATTAAAGATAACGATAATAAACATAAATAAATAAATACAGTTTCTCCTGCCTCCCAGCTCCTTCCCTTTCTGTGCCCCTTAGATAAGACAGAATCAGTTGGAGATTATCAACCCCCTCCTTTTTGGTTTAAATTGACCAATCCAGCCTTTGCCCAGCAAACCCCAAAGTACACCACCCACAGATCCTAATAAAAACATTTGCCCCAGACCCTGCTGCTCACTCTATGTGCAAACCCTGCACTGATCTCCCCATGTGTACCCCTGAGACATACTGTATACCCTCAAGTCATACTGTATACCTCCCTCAGAGACCTAAGAGTAATAAACTTCTCTATTTCACTTTCCCTTCAGTCTGTTATTGAACTTTGGCTCACCATCTGATGACACCCATAGGTTCTACTTAACAAAAGTTACCAAAAAATCACAACACCCAGTAACAATGATATGTAGTAGTAAGTCCATTCCACCTTATATTCCTATTTACAGAAATACAACCTCCCTGTTATCCATTATGATCAAGCCTCTCATTTTCACAAAAACTGTGAATCTTATGACCCAAACCTCCACCCACCGGGTCTTTCCAAATTCCTGTACCTAACTCAAAGTAAAGTGGTGAGCAAAGTTCAAAGCAAAGCTCAGAGCTGCTAAATTCAAAAAACAAGTGATAAACTTCGGGTGGGGAAGCAACTTATATCACAAAGGGTAAATATCATTAATATACAATCTAAAAATAAAGGCCAAGAATCAACAGTAAAAATAAATGGAACAGAGATCTAACAGACAGTTCACAAACAGTGCTTGTGTTCAAGTAATCCCTATTTTACTTAATAATGGCCCCAAAGTGCAAGAGAGTGATGCTGGCAATTTTAATATGCCAAAGAGAAGCCGTAAAGTGCTTCAAGTGAAAGTTCTTGACTTAATAAAGAAAAAAAAAAAAAAAATCTGTATCTATGACTGAGAAAATACATCTTCAATCCATGAAATTGGGAAGGAAAAAGAAATTCCTGTTAGTTTTGCTGTTACATCTCAAACTGCAAAAGTTACAATCACAGTGATAAGTGCTTATTAATTAAGATGGAAAAGGCATTAAGTTTGTGGAAGACATGAACAGAAACCATATTCACATAACTTTTATTATAGTATAGTATTATAACTGTTCTATTTTATTATTGTTGTTGTTAATCTGATACTATAACTAATTTATAAATTAAATTTTATTATAAGTATGTATGTAGTTAGGAAAAAACATAGTATATATGGGTTCAGTACTATCCCCAGTTTTGGAAATCCACTGGGGGTGGTGGAATCTATCCCTCGTGGATAGGGAGGTTGGGGGGGGCGGGGGAGGAGGGATTACTGTAATAAGAAATGTTAAGGCTTTTTTTTTTTAACATATCATGATCTCCAGAATATCACTAGGTTGCAAAAACATGTTTGTAGAGTGCTACTATTTTAACTAAGAAATGGGGAAAGACAGAAAAATATATGCTTATAATTTTTAAGAAGAAGAAAACCATAACATGTTAAGACAATAATTAAATGTGGGGGAAGAGAAAAGTAGGTTAGAAGGAACATGGATAGAATTCTTTAAACATTATCTTCTTTTGTAGATTTGTTTTTGGAACTAAGTAAATAATTTACACTATTCTAAAACAAAATTAAATTTTAAAAAGGAAATTCCCAAAATTAAACGTAAAATTAATCAATGAGCCTAAATGTGTATCCAATTAGTGGCTTAACAGGAGAGGAAGTATTCTAAAAGTGACTTCAAAGCACAGTAATTTGTATATTCTTAATGGGATTTATCCTTAGGACAAAAATAATTGAATGAGAAAAACAAACAGAAACTGTTTTCAATCACTTCACTGCTGATGGTAGTTTTGGAATTATTATCCTGACTGAGTGTTGTTTGGTTAATGTGGGATAAAGGAAGTCATTAGTTACGTTTCTCAATGAGAACTGAGATTTTTGGCATGGTTCAAAAGAGATTCTGATGTAAGAATGAAGTCACGAATAAACCCTGTAGGTCTGTATTTAAACTGAAACCATCAGTTTGAAACCAATTTGTAATGTTTCATATCATATTATCAATATCCTAGCTCTGTCCAGTGAAAGGGTCTAAATGTAAAACATGGTGACTATAGTTGATTACAATGTACTGTATAACTGAAATTTCCTAAGAGAGTAGAACTTAAATGTTCTCATCAAAAAAAAAAAAAAAAAGATAAACCTGTGAGGTGACAATGTGTTAACCAGATAAAATCCTTTCACAATGTATACCGGTACTTAAATTATCACAATGTACACTTTAAGTATCTTATAATTTTGTCAGTTATACCTCAATAAAATTGGGGGTGAGGGGCCAAAAGAAAGGCCTAAAAATAATGACTGTCTAGCAGCCATGGAGCACCACTTATCCAAACTGTCATCTCTAATACCACTCTACAATGCAAGAAACCAAGACCCCCAGCTGGCTACAAGTCTAGGAAAAGAAATGTACAAGATGCACCTGGAACGTATATTATCACAAAGACTGTGGAAGCCACCAAAAACTACTTTAGGGTCATGTCAAAAAGGACTCAGGCATCAATTGGAATAAGCTACTATAGACCAAAGATGGGACAATGTAAACATCAATGAGGATATCCTAACTATAATGGAATGAAACAAAATACTTACATCTAATAGTTTGTAACATTAAAAAAAAAAAGCAAAAAATTTTTGTCATTAGCCAGTTTTGAAAGATGCTAGGGACCATTTCATTTGGAGGAAGAGGAGGCAGCTTTATTAAAGTATGAAATATAGACAATACAAGTATTTTAAGTATGCAATTCAATGTGTTTTTACCAAATGTGTACAGTAGTGTAACCACCATCATAAGCATGATCTGGAACACTTCTCTCGGGATGCTGGGATAGCTCAGCAGCTTGAGTGCTTGCTTTGCAACAATCTATTGTATTGATTACTACAGCTTTAAGTCAGGTATTTAAGTTCCCTAGATCTGTTTTTCTTTTGGATATTTTGTGGGTATTCTAAATCTTTTAGACTTTAACATAAATTTTGAATCAACTAGTCAATTTCCACAAAAGAGCCTAATGAAATTTTGACTGTATTGAATCTATATATTAATTTGGAGACAACTTCCATCTTAACAATATTAAATCTTCCAATCCATGAACACAACTCTCTTCTATTAACCGAGTCTCCTTTAAATTCTCTCAGTGAAGTTTTTTAGTTTTCATGTACAAGGTTATAGACATTTTGTTAAATTTACCCTACATATCTCATACTTTTCAACTGTATCATGAGGGGGATGTGTTTTTTAATTTTCAACTGTCAATTATTCACTGCAAACTTATAGAAATACAACTGATTTTTTAATATTGACCTTGCAATCCTACAATACTGCTAACTTCATTTATTAGCTGTAGCTGCTTTTTTGTAGATTCCTTAGGATATTGTCTACATGTAGACAATCGTGTAGTTAATCAATTATAGCAGTCTTCCCTAAAAAGTCAAATTGTTTGTACATAAAGACAATTTTACTTCTTCCTTCCCATCTGTATGCCTTGTTTCTTTTTCTTGCTCTATTGCACTGGCTAGAAACTCCAGTTGAATGTTGAATAGAAGTAGTTGTTCCCAACATTAGAGAGAACACATTCAGTTTTTAAAACATCATTAAAACATCGAATGTAGGGTTTTCTGCAGTGCCCTTTATGAAACTAAGGAAGTACCATCTATTCTTAAGTTTGTCTACCAAACTAGACAGACCTAATCTTAAGATGGTTATTTTCAGTATCCACTGTATTCCATAGTTTCATCTGTCTGGGTGTTTTGTTTTGCTTTCAGTGTCTAGGCTGCACACTGCACACTTTTTTTTTCTTTCATGAGAGTAGGAGAGACTACTTAGCTTTGCACTATATCTAGTCTCCCTTGCTCCAGGGCATAAAATTAAAGTTTATTTCCCAGTTTGCCTAATTGCATAGTCATATAACTAAGTACTGTCTATGGAATTAAAATAAATATAAGTAAATAAAATTTAAAAATTCATTTTCTCAATTTTCCATACATTATTTTGTTTTTAATTTATTTTTTTATTTAAGTATAGTTAGTATACAATTTTACATTGGTTATACAGTTTCAGGTTATACAATATAGTGACTTGACATTTTTATACATTACAATGTGATCACCCTACTAATTCCAGTAGTCATTTGTCACCATGCAAACTTATCATATTATTGACTCTATTCTCCTGCCCCGTTTAGCCACCATCCCCTTGGTTTCTATTTCTATTAGTCTGTTTTTGTTTTTTGTTCTTTGTTTTGTTTTTAGATTCCACATATAAGTGAAACTATATGGTATTTGTCTTTCTCTGTCTGACCTATTTCAAAACTAGACACATTTTAAAATGCTCAATAGCCACATGTGGATTGTGGCTACCTTACTGGAGAGTAGTTACAGTCACAGCTAATTTCCTCTACAGACCATCATCAATTTAAAATTTAATCTGCACAGGAACTGCTATTGTCACTTAGTGTCCAATAATTGGTCTCCCTCATTCTTTGATGCTTTTACTGTATAACTATGAAGCAGCCTTTGTATGTCCCAAGGATCATACAATATGGATTAGAAGTTAGAAGACAAATAGCCAGCATTCTCCAAGGGGCTAAAACAGACATTGTTAATCAATTACAGCAGTCTTCCCGGCAAAGTCTAAATACTCTTAACTAATCACTCCAAGAGTTGACATGTGCTATGAAACCCATTTGCCACCCCTGTCTTATGCCACTAATGAAGTTTTCTTATAACAGAAATAAATATACTCAGCTTTAAAAGAAAAAGTTAACCATTTAGAGGAGCTAAATTCAAAATAAACAATGTAGCCAAGAATTAAACAGGAAATTCTTTAGATAACTGAATTTTATGAGCAACCCATACATAAAACTGGCTCTCTATTCTTCCTCCCTTAATCTACTGGAAGGAACCAAGATTCACTGAGTCAGGAACTTCTAGCTAGAGAAAAGAACCTTTTCAAGTAGTATCTGCTCCTCTCAAGTTCTTTTCTTGCCCTTCAAAGTGACTACACAAGCAAAATAATCTCTTCTTTTTCACTGCCTAAAGTGGAAATTACTAGCTATAAACAATTTAATGTATTTACCTTTAACTACATTTCCTCTCCCTCAGTCTCTCAACTTAACTTATTACCACAGGCAAAATCTTTCTCCCTCTCTTACATAAAAATACTTGAACCAAAAAACAAAACAAAACAAAACAAAAAAACAGAGAGAATAACCTTGTCATGACTGTTTTAAAAATGAAAACAAATACAATATGGTTTTTAAATTTCTGCCTATTTTAACCAAAAAAAAAAAAAGGTATATATATATAAATGAAAACATTTTTAGTTTATCATGGTCCTATCATTTAAATAGACCATAATGACATTTTGTTCAGGACTCTTCATTACATGTACATATAAAGGAATGTAAAAATTGACACGAGGCACTAGCTACATATTCTGTTTTGTTGTGCTTATTTGTTGGGTTTTGTTGTGTTTTTTTTTCATTTGATAATGTAACAAGCATTTCTCCATGTGCAATTCTCTAGCATCTTTTTTAAAAAGCAATTTTCGGTAGCTTCATAATTATGGCATTTAACTGTCAGTTGACTACTCTCCTCATTTTAATTCCCCTAACACTAAGACCCTGATTTTAATCAGGGCATTGATATCTTGGGACCTGTTAAAAAACAAGTTCAAATCCAACTTCTCTAAATGACCAAACAAGAGATGGCATTATTTGGTAGTTATAATAGGAATTCAGAAGAAAACCTGTATAGTTAATTAGCAGTACCGTACCTTCTACTGTTCCCCTAATTAGTATAGAGTCTAATATATATAAAAGTAGAAAGAATAATGATAACCCCATGTACCCATCCTCAATAACTATCAGATTTAGTTTTATAAATTCACATTTTACATTTTATAAGGCTTGCAAAGTTTTATGTCTCAAATACATTAAAAATTAAGTTTCACTGATTTTTAAAATGAACTCAGAACCCTTTTCTCAGAAAATATCTTAAAAATAAAATACCCATTTTAATAGATTATTTTTATACCATATGAAATAAATACTAAACACTGATACTGTTATCTTGCTCTCTTAAATCTGTTGATTTATAAAAGTATTTATTTATTCATTTTACAAGTTTAATTTTAAAAAAAGAACCAGTTCCTTCTAATTCTACACTGTAATATTCTTCTGTATAATTAAGTTCCAAACACCAACCTATCAACTAACTTTAAGAGTGTCATTTCTTCTATTACAAATAATAGACAAATACAGTAGAGTTGCAGGATACAAAATCAATGTCTCAAAATCAACTGCACTTTTGTATGCCAACAATGAAACTTCAGAAAGAGAGATGAGAAGATCCATTCCCTTTGCCATTGCAAACAAAAAAATGAAATAGGAATAAATCTAACAAAGAATGTAAAGGACTTATACACTGAAAACTATAAGACACTCTTAAAAGAAATTAAAGAGGATACAAAGAAATGGAAAGACATTCCATGTTCATGGATTGGAAGAATCAACATAGTTAAAATGGCCATACTCCCCAAAGCAATATACAGATTCAATGCCATTCCCATCAAAATCCCTCAGTCATTCTTTCAAGAAATAGATAAAAAAA
>PVKE010008764.1:19046-46830 GCA_004027555.1 Craseonycteris thonglongyai | reverse complement strand
TTTTTTTTTTTTTTTTAATTTATTGTTAAATTTGATGAGGTTACATTGGTTGGTAACAATTAGACAGTTTACAGATGTACAAGTCCACCTCACATCATTCATGGAATTCTTCAGAGACATATTAAGTGACAGATGTGCCTTAGTAAGTATCAGTCATCATCAATGTGACCATTTTGAAATACAACACGTTTAGAGTAATCACTTTCCAGAGTATCTATAGCTAAAAGCAGGGTCAATATGATACCAAAATAGTAAAAAATGAAGAATTTGGCCAATCTGCCCCTTGATCTGCACAAGATAAGACACGAAGTTGACTGGTTTTGTTACTTGACTATTAGCGGGATGAGTTGGGGAACCAATTGGGTTGACAGTTGTACTCAAAGTGGTCATTATAGTATAAATAAATCTGAGTTTTAAGGTCTGGGTTGACCCTGCTCACAGTATCTCAGATAATCATGGTGAGACTGACCTGGAATTCTTCCAGAAAAATTACATTGCCAGTTAACTGGTTAGTTAACTAGAGTCTTCCTAGTTAACTAGTGTGTATATGTATGTTTCTTTTCTTTTTTATCTCATAGATAGGTAAACCAACAGATAACTTGGGTGTCGCATATTGCTTCACTTCACTGTCAATTGTACTGTGACTTCAGAGTTTCTGAGGGAAAAACAGAGAAGAATTAAAAGTCAAACCACTTTTATTTGAAAGAAAGTTGATTAATTAAATAAGATTGTTGCACACACAGTTACACTGGTAGCAAATGAAGTACTAGGTTCTGAATATATAATGGAAAATAAAGCAAATATTGTTTCTGTCTTCTTTTAACTGATCTTCTAGCACGAGAGAACAACTTTAAATGAGTAGGTGCAAAAATATGTACTTTTAAATAAGAGTTACAAAGGAGGAGAACAAGGTTTTATGAGAGGATAGTAATAAAAGAATCGCTTCAAATTGAATGGATAGGGGTGACCTTTCTGAGGAAATAAATAGAGAAAATGAGGAGGATCCAGTCATTTGAGGCCAACAAAAGACCTAGAGACAGAAACAAACTTAGCCTGTAGGAGAAGCAGCGAGGAAACCACAGTGGCTGAAGATCATGCGTAAAGGTTGGAGTGAACAACACGAGCTGAAGATGTATTATCAATGGAGCCAAATCACACCAACCTTTGAAGGTCATAGACTAGGATTGGTCCTTTACACTGAGCAAAGCTGGAAACCAAGAAGGGCATGAGATAGGCAAGACATGATTTATATATTTTTAAGTAATTACTCCAGCTGTTCAGTGGTATATCACGGCAGCAGGGGACAGAGTTAAAGCTAGAAGACATGAATCTGTGAGTGTGTGTTTACACACAGAAATGTGACGTATTATCTGCAGTCAAGACGTTAAAACACTTCCCAAGTCCAAAAGATTTCTTTGTGTGTTTGAACATTTTAAATGGCAAATAATCATGTCAAAAAGTACTTAGAAGAGAGGAAAGCTAGACAAAAAGAATTTTAGGGGTTAGGTGCCAGGAATTCTCCCTCTAAAAAGAACTAATTTTCTCATAGCCAGGGTCAGAGGATGTTCACGCATTATATGCACTTGTGTGTCAGATAGCCAAGTTTAGGCACAATTACTCATTTCCTCTCAGTATGCTTTCCATAAAGGAATGCATATTGCATATGGTGAGTTATATTGTCTTATCTCTTGACTTGTTCCTCAGGGCAGGCAGCTTTTGCCATTCTTGCTTTTCTGCAGTGAATCAAATTGCAATATTGTTTCTTCTCATAACACGTTATCAGATAATCCCTGTCAACAATGTGTGTATATGTGTGGAGAGGCAGTTGTTCAGAGTAATTTTTATCTGTGTTGTAGAGTCCGTTGAGGGAGTTTGCAGAACTCCACGATCCTGGACTGACAGAACTGCAAGAAGTGATTTGTAATTCGGAAGTCGTCTGTAGTGTTGTGTTAGGCTTTCGTGTATTAAAACAATAGTGACTTAAATGTGAAAAATAAGTATTTTATTATACATGTGTATATGTGCTTTTATGTATATTTATGTGTATACTATATGCATATCACTGTGGAGAATCTAGTAGAAACTAGAAGATGTATATGTGTAAATGAAAAGGCAGACGTCCATTAAAATTTTAATATCTAAAGAAAAGAAACACCCTTTGCTTTCACAGTCATTCATTTTTTCTTAGCCATCTGGAAGGATATGATATTGTTTTCAAAGTCTACTCATAGATCACCAAAAGCCAAGTTTTGAAACTATGGAATGAGAAGCTGCGAATAGAACTTCCTGTGCCTCACTGGTATATTTCACCATATCTTGAGGGTAATTGCTGTCACATTTCATGACACACGATTTCAAAAAATGATGCATAATAGGGAGCTTGTTCTGGTGTCTGGTCCTGTTTTGGTTGTTTCCAGAATCTCTTAGTATTGGGAAGAGAAGTAAATAAGTGACTCCCACAACATACAATATTCCTATTTAATTACAAGGGTGTGTGAAATAGCGTTAAGGAAAAGGAAACATTTTTCAACTTCAAATCTCTTCCTGGACACATCTCTTTAGGAGGAAGCACTAATGACAGAATCAAAGTATCCTCTTTCCCCCAAAAGAACAGCCATACAACTTTCCCAGTGAAAAAATTGTGCAGTCAATTCAAAGACGTGATTTTAGAATATCTTACTCATGACTATGCTTTTCAAATAAAGTATGTGTTACAAAATTTCAAATACAAAATTATCTGTATGGTTTTGTTTCCAGATTAGTATACATAAATCAAGGAGATCCTTTGAGGCAGATCTTAAAATTTTGAGCTTAAGGGTCAGGCAGCTTGCATTCAAACCCTGGCTTAGCCACTTATTGGCCGTATGACTGGACAAGTCATTAAATCTGTTTCATTTTCTTCAACCTTTAAATAGCATCGACCTCATGGAGTGATTAGAGAAATAAACTATTTCATGTATAACACTTAGCACAATTCCTTGTACTTCATAAGCATCTAATACCAATAAATATTACTAGATCAACAACTAAGGGAAAAAATTATGTTTAAAGAATTGAGTTGTTTAATTCTGTACTGGCAGGGCCTAAAATGTTGCTATGACTTCCAAATATTTTAAACTATTCTTAAGAAGAATGTAGGAATGTGGTGAAGCAGATGAAGATTATATGAGCCATATGCAGCTAGTACTTACACTTCATCCTTATAGTCCATATCAGTTTCCAGAACAATCAAAGGGGCACCCAGTCCAACACCTATAGTTGCAGTTGCTCTACAGAAGCATCTTGAAAAATGCTCAAGGGACATTCAATTGTGATCCAGAAAAGAATAGTTTTAAATTCTCTTCTCACATTCCTCCTATAATTGTCTCACCAGAAAGGCAGCTGGCTCTTTGCTCAGTTTGTCCCAAGTTCTTCCTTAATGTAGTGCAAATTGGCTCCTAACTTCTGTCTCTGAACTGAGGTAGCTATTCTAATTATTTTTGTTTTCTATTCAGCAACCCTCTACTCTTTCTAGTCCAAATTAAATCAAGCCACAGTAAACTGTTTTAATTCTCTCCCTCTCTCTCTCTCTCTCTGTCTCCCCTCTTCCTTTCTTCCTTCTTTCCTCCCTTCCTCCCTCATCTCTCCGTCACCCATTTCTCAACATCTACACAATAAAACTTAGACATAGAAATAAAACCTAGTAACCTGGATGCCAAAGTCAACATCAATCTCAGCTGGTAGAGTAAATAGTAAGATTATGCTACTCTTATTTATTTATGTGTTTATTTATATATTTCTGTATGTATGTATGTATGTATTTCCTGAAGCATATGAGGACTGTTTGGGTAGTGTCCAGCCATGTAACTATTCCCCTTATGTTGACAATGGCTGGATTTTTTCCAGACACACTTCATATATACTATTTATTTCTTGGATCATTTTTTTTTTCCTAAGGCAGAGCTTAAATAAATCATAACAAGTAAAAAAGAAATATGATCTTTATTTTAAAGATTTATTTCATTGTTTTTGACAGAGATAAACAGAGGCAGAAAGAGAAGAGAGACAGGGGAGGGCCCAGAGCAGTCTCCATAGTTGTACGTCATTGGTTTTCTACGTGGTTTCATTCCACACAGGTGGGCAGGGGCCGCACATTGCAGGAACTGGGCTGGGGGCCTCTCACATGGGAGGCATGTCCCCTTGAGTCAGGGGCCAAACCAGGGGCAGAGAACTGAACTGGGGGCCTCTCACATGGGACGCACACCCCAGTTCAGCAAATGGGTCCACATGAGCTGGGGCTGGGACTTGATCCTCAGTCCTCAGGGCTGCAAAGCAAGCACTGAACCCACTCAGCCATCCCGGCTTCCCCAGATCATTTTTTAATTTTGCTTTCACATGGAATTAAAATAAAACTACATGGAAAGTTCACTAAATCCTGCCTGCCTTCAAAAAAAGGAAAATAAGCAGTCCTGAAGAGCACACCCATCTTCCTTTCCAAAGGGTGCTAACAGGGCTGTACACACCCTTCCTGTCCCCAGGTGCTGAAATTGAAAATATCTAAACACTTGGCAATCCTGACTCTATTTTCTGAGGTGGCTATAAAAAGACTGCTTTTGCCTTCTGCCAATGTAGTAGCAGATACTTTATTTTATCATGAGAGGAAGTTTGAGTTGATTCCCATACTCCTCCATGATACCTCAACTTCTCTTCCTTTTTGTGTACAAATGGTTTCTATTTCTGTCTCTGAGAGAGAGAGATTTCATGGTTATTTCCCGTGCCTTTATTAATACCCAAATGTGGGCAACCTCAGCAGTAGTGGCTCCCAGAAATACCCTCCACATGTTTTTCTCAGAAGATGTGAAAAACGTTCATTAGAGTTATGAGGGGGAAGTGGTTGGTGCAGCAAGTGGCCAAAGGAGTGGTGGAAGGTTGTTTTATTGACTTAAAATAACATGGCAACAGAGGACTCTGAGCCCTTTCCTTTCTTTCACCTCAAGCAGAAAGAGAGATGTTGCATTTTGTGAATCCAGTGGTTTGGGGTCATTTTTCTTCCTGCCTATTGTCGATATTACTTATAGACTTAATATTGACCTTTGTCTTCGTCAATCTATTTTTCAAATTCAGTAACTCTAGTAAGATGATTGAAGTTGTATATAAGTTAATGTTCTATAAAAAGGAAGCTTTTGTCACTATCAGTGGGAGGAGCTTAGCTGTAAACCCAGAGGTGAGAGTAAAGCCTCAAGAAATTCAGAAATTGCAACACATTTGTTAACTTTTATACTCAGAAGTGAAGAATGAAATACCTCTTGCATCAGAAACTACTGAAGTTGTGAACAAAATTACAACTTACGAATAAAGCAGGATTGGCTATTTTGTGGCCATTTCCAGACTTTCCTTCATTTTGTGAAGCAGTTTGAAAGGAGTGAGCTAGTGAGAGATCTTACTAGGTGCTGATATAGTGAGAAATGACAGCTGACAATGCAGGAGAAAGAGTTTACTTTCAGTTGTGCTGAATTTTAGGTGCCTTTCAAAAGAGACAACCAGGAGGAAGGTAAAATGGTACCTGAAATTCAGGTGGGTATCAGAGGTAGTACCACATGTATGGGAGTCACCAGGGTAATCTGGTGATGGAAGGCAAGATTGCCATATTTGGAGATCAGTAGCATGAGATGAGATGACAGAGAACACATGTTAGAGGAACAGTAATATTTAGAAGCCACTGAATGAGGAACCAGTGAAGGAGTCTGAAAATAAGGAGCTGGAGAGGAAGGGGACCCTGGGTACATCTACTTTCGGTTCAGAGGAGGCTCTCCTCAGCACAGGGTTCAGCCCAGTGTCTCTCCAACTGCTCAGACAAGTCCAGATCTTGGTGTTCAATCAGATGTTCACTGACATTTTCCGCTCTGAAGTTGCAGAAAGAAAAGCAGCAGTTCACAGGCACTTCACTCACAAAGACATACAAATGGCCAACAGACATACAAAAAAATGTTCAACTTTATTAGGGAAATGCAAATCAAAACCACAAGGAGATACCACCTCACACCTGCTAGAACGGCTGTTATCAATAAGACAAGAAACAACAAGTGCTGGAGAGGCTGTGGAGAATGAGGAACCCTCATACACTGCTGGTGGGAATGCAAATTGGTACAACAGCTATGGAGGTCAGTAGGGAGGTTCTTCAGAAAATTGGGAATGAAGCTACCAATGGCCCTAAAACTTGAAACCCTTAGTCCATAAAAACATATGTACCCCAATATTCATTGCAGTCCACTGTTCGTGTTGGCCAAGTATTGGAAACAACCAAAGTGTCCCTTGATAGATGACTGGATAAAAAAGCTGTGGTATGTATATATCATGAAATATTCCTCAATAATAAGAAAAGAGGAAATACTTCCATTTGCAATCACGTGGAAAGAGCTTGAGGTCATCACACTGAGCAAAATAAGCCGGATAGAAAGAGCTCAGAAGCATGACTTCACTCCTAGGTGGAATACACAACTGAAAGCAACAGAAACGAAACCTCATGGACACAGTTAATTGTTTAGTGGTCACCTGAGGGTAAGCGGGGAGAGGGGTGGGAGGGGGGATGTGGAGCTAAATATATGGTGATGGAAAGAAAGCTGACTCTGGGTGGTGAACACATATCCTAACACATGGATGAAGTACTATAGAATTGAATACCTGGAACCCATGTAATTTTTGCTAATCAATGTCACCCTAATAAAATTTTTTTTAAATAATTTTTCTTTTTTATTTATTTATTAATTTATTTATTTTATTGTTTTTGACAGAGAGAGATACAGAGGCAGAGAGAGAACTGAACTGGGGACACTCCCCAGTTCAGCACATGGGTCCGCACGGGCCGGGGCCGGGATTCGATTCTGGGTCCCCAGCGCTGCAAAGTGAGAGCTTAACCCACTGAGCCATCCTGCCTTCCCCAATCCTAATAAATTTAACAATACAAAAAGTAACAGTTCGAATCAAATATTACATGAGTAACATTATTTTTAAATTTTAATTAAAAAGATATTTTACTACAAAATCTGGAGAGGTAGGTCCACAAACATCTTAGGGATGTTCAGCGTGTCATCAAGCTAGCCTCTTCATTAGCCATCGCTGAAGGGTCACCGATGAGGCTTCATCTACACCCTGCCTCAGGGATACAAGTAAAAAATCAGACCTCATCTGGTGTTCTGATGGTGATATGATTTAGGACTCTAGAACCTTCTACCCTGGTCATTCCAACAGCAGTTTTACTGAAGTTGACTTTTATAGCTTCTCCAGAATGGAAAGATTGCCATTAAAAATGGAACCTAGCCATTTATTTACTAGTAATTTGAAGCAAATGAATCAACTGTGACGCAGTACGATAAAATCAACTGATAGAACTTGAATCAACAGGCAACTTCCAAAATTGGCTGGTACATTTTTAGAATAGATTTATAACAGCATTCTGGAAAGACAAGTGGTTCTTACAAAAAAAAAAGAAAGAGAGAGAAGAAAAAAGAAATAGAGGTGTTGAGTTATATGTCCAAAAAGCCATTGGACAGAAAAGGATCAGGTAAAGGTTCCTTGGGTTAGTAATATTTTTTAGTAGACTTTATTGGAATAAAAAGCAGTGTGAAAATAACATCCTAAGAGTTGATAATGGTGAAGGCCAAATTAGTGCAAGTATGTGTGTGCTTGGATATATCTATGTCACGTGGGGGAAGCATCAGATAACATAGGGAGAAGAGTGATTCATGAAGAACGTGGACAATAGTTCCAAAGGCTGCAGGAAAAGAAAGACCTGATGGGCATTTGCTTTATTTAGAAATTATGATGTCACTGGTGACCTGAGCAAGGAAAAATCCTACAAAATGCTAAGGGCAAATGTTGGTTACAGGAAGGTGACAAGTAGACAGAGACTTCCTTTTCCAACAATATTGGCAGAGTAAATATCCGGAAAAACTATCCTGCTGCAAAGCTCCTAGAAGTGGTAGATACAAAATTAAAAACATTTTAATGCATGGTTGAGTTGGAGAGAATCGCAGAAACTATCAGAGTCGTCAGAGGCAAAAATTCTGGGAAGAACTGACTCAAAGCGTTGTAAGCAATGAAATCATCCGTTAATTCCAGTAACCCAGAGCTTCAGTTTTGACCTTGACAAACTCAGGTCTGCATTGGTGGGAGATGGATTTCTGTTCTGGGACCTAGAAAAATTGTATCTTCAGTGAAAGTGTAAATTTAAAAATATTACAAAAACAAACAAAAATAGAATATGCTTTGAATAATGAAACAAACACGTCCCCTGAGAACTCAAAAGCCAGAGTGAGTTCTCATTTCCCTGCTGCGTGGTCTAAGATTCGCGCAACACCAGCCTTGAGCTTCCCTAGTGCCCATTCAAAGCAAGTACTTATCTCCAGATGAATCAGACATCAAATCAGTCCTTACAGAATTTCCACATGTGAATTTCTTAAAGAGTTCAGGCATTGTAACTGTCACATTCACAAGTTTAGTGTGTAATATATTTAAAGTAAAAAAATCAAGTGTATGAATGTAGAAGTGACTATAAAGACAATTTGGCAGTTAAAATAAAATTAAAAAAAACTGGACATATAGAAATAAAATATACAGTAAAAAAAAAATTCCACCGTTATACTACTTAGCCTAATTCACATGACTGAAGAGAGACTGACAGAAGTGGGATATAAATCTGAAGCAATTAGGCCAGGTTAGCAGAGAGAAACAGAGATGGAACATGAAAGCAATTGAGAGACAAGAAGGATAGAGTGATAAGAGTAACATAAGTCAAATCAGTATTTTAAAAATAGAGAAATAAGAGAGAGAGGATTTCAGAAGGCAAAATGGCCAAGAAATTTCAAACAACAGTAAATCTCAAGAGTCAGGAAGCCAAACAATCCCAATCCAAACCAAACTGTAGAATACAAACACAAAAGATCTTTAAAATAATCTGGAGTGAAAAACAGATTACCTCCAAAGAAAAAGTTGAAATAATTGAATTCTAAATGATGACAATGGAAGTCCTAAAACTGTAAGATAATATCAAAGTTATGAAAGAAATAGTTATAGCAACATATTTTGAATTGTGTAATAGTTTAATGTCACTTTGAGATAGAAAAAAAAAATCAAGAAATTTTACATAAGCAACTTCGTACTATAGAAGCTTCAACAACATATACCTCAAAAATAACTTAACAATGATTTCTGAAGAACTCCTGAATTCAAGAAGAGAAAGTGTGCAAATAAGGTCATAAATGTTTAAACAAATGCTAACTATAAAACAACAATAAAGTATAATTTGAGAGTGTATCAGTTTTCTATTGCTATGTAATGAAGTACCACAAATTTAGTGGCATAAGACCACACATGTATTATCCTAACTTTCTAAAGATCATGAGTCTGGACACAGCTTAATGGGTCCTCTGATCTGGATCTCACAGGGCTGCAATTAAGGCTTAAACAGGTTGTGTTCTCATTTGGAGGGGAAACACTAAGCTCCACATTATTAGCAGAATTAATTCTCTTGAGACTCTACACCTGAAGGCCCTGACCTTTTACTGGCTGTCACCTGGAGGCCACCCTTGGTTCTTAGAGGCAACCCTGTTCCATAAACCCTTTCACAATATAACAGCTGACTTATTCAAGCCAGTAAGGAGACTGTCTCTCTGGTCTGTTTAACAACATAATAACTGAAATGATGTCTTCATCACCTTTGACATATAACGTAATCTAATCAAGGGAGTGACATCCTATTACTTTTGCAATATTTTATTGGTTAGAATCAAGTCACAAGTTCTACCTACATTTAAAAGAAGACAATTATGCAAAAGTATGACTCATAGGGGGTTACCTTATGGTAGGTTCAGCACAGAGAAGTTAAAAAAAAAGTAGAACTAAAACTGACTTAAGTCTCAAAGAACGTAATCAGAGTTAACTCATAGTAAAGTCCTTATATGAAGCACAGAATTATACAGATTAATTCTAAATTGCACTAAGTATGAACAAAAAAGCACAAAATAAGATGGTAGAAATAAATAAAAATATTCCAGGAGCTTAAAATATACAGATTTTTGTTTATTAATTGTTAAATTTATTGGAGTGACATTGGTTGGTAAAAATTGTAAGTTCCAGGTATATAATTCTACCTTATACTGTCTGTGCATTGCACTATGTGCTCACCACCAAGGGTCAGTTCTCTTTCCATCACCATTATTTGAAGCCCTCACCATCCTCCCCCAACTCCTCTTCCCTTACCCTCAGGTAACTGCTAAACTATTAACTGTGTCAATGAGTTTTTCTTTAAATACTGGTACAGATTTTTAAATAAAAAGGTGAAAATAAATTAACCTGGATGTACAAATATCAAATAAAATAGACCTTAAGATAAAAAGCATGATTTCAATTAGAGAATCACAGCATGATAAAAAAAAAAAAAAAAAAAAAAAAAAAAAAAAAAAAAAAAAAAAAAAAAAAAAAAAAAAAAAAAAAAAAAAAAAAAAAAAAAAAAAAAAAAAAAAAATCTCATACCAAATTTTACAATTCAAAATGTAAGTAGTAAAATTAGCAGCAGACATTCACAAAGCATGGTGGGTGATTTTGAGAAATTATTTGGCAAGTGATGAATCAAACAGACCAAATAAATCAGTAAAGCATAAAAGACTTCGAGAATACAAATAGCATGTTTGAACTAACTGCATTTTATATAATAAAGCACAAAAACAATTAGACCACATATTATTTTCAAGAACACATGATACTTATTAACTATATACATATACAGAAACTATGTAATAAGGTATAAAACCAGTTTTAACAAATATGAAAGATTTGATGTGATATGGATCACATTCTCTAACCACAATAAATTAAGTTTGAGGTCAGTAATAAAAAAATTACTAAAATCTCATGTTTAGAAATCTGAAAATACTTTTAATACAAAGCAATCAAAATAGGTATTAAAAAGTTTTAGAACTAAATAATTATTAAAATTTTATATATCAAAACACACAGTATTCAGATAAAATAGCTCAGAGAAATTTATAGCCTTATTACAGAAGATGAAAATTAACAAATTAAGCATCTAACTATATATTTGTAATATATTGATAAACCCAGATAGTAAGAGATAGAATATAAAGTTAAAAAATAGAAAATAAAATAAAAGTTAAAGCTACAAGAGGGAGAATCAAAATAGCAAATCTGTTCTTTGAAAAAATAAAATCCAAATCTCTGACAAAACTGATCAAGAAAAAAGGAGGAAGATATAAACAATACCAGCAAAATAAAAGAAAACAGGTTCAGAAGAAACAAAAAACTAAAAGGGTAGCAGAATGTTAGCGACAACCTTAGATTACATAGATAAAATGAGCACATTTCTAGAAAATTCTCTTACAAAAATTGATGTATGAAAGAACTAGAAAACCTATGTGATTCTATAACTATTGAAGAAATTAAACTTCTCTTCCCACAAAGAAAATCCCAAGTCCACAATTTGACAACAAATTCTACTGAATATTTAACAAGGAAATAACTCCAATACCAGATAAATGCTTCCAGAGAATAAAACAATCATGGTATATTCCTCCTCTTCTACTTGTTTTATGAGATTATTATAATGACCTCATAAAATAATTATGATTCCAAAACCCAATAATGAAAGTTTCAAAAGGAAACTTATAGTTCTCAATTATGAACCATAGATGCAAAAAATCCTATATAACATACTGGCAACTCAATTCAGTATATTAAACACACATGCACACAAATATCTAAGTTGGCATTATCCAAGAAATAAAAAGCTAGTTAACAGTTTAAAAACTATTAATGTAAATTAATATCTAAAAATTAGATATTAATATCTATCAATATCTAAAAAATTAACAGTGTAATTTGAAGAGGTAAATATAGATAATTACGAATCAAATTAACAAAAGATAGTTAATTATCTCATGGAGAAATTCATATTTCTTGAAATATATTTAAAAAGACCCAATTTTAGAGGTATATGTACTCATTATTTTTTTTTATTTTTTAAAAAATATTTATTTATTTATTTATTTATTTTTGACAGAGAGAGAGAGAGAGAGAGAGAGAGAGAGAGATACAGAGACAGAGACAGAGAGAGAACTGAACTGGGGGAGCTCCCAGTTCAGCACATGGGTCAGCACGGGCCGGGGCCGGGATTTGATCCTCGGTCCCCGGGGCTGCAAAGTGAGCGCCCAACCCACTGAGCTATCCCGGCTTCCCCTATGTACTCATTATTAACATTGAAAATATTAAATCTTGTTATTTATCCCAAAATTGATATACAGAGTCAATAAAATCTCTTTTAAAATATCAATGAGATTTTCTTTGAAATTTAAAAGACTGATTTGAAGATTCAAGTAGAAGAATTAAGTTCATTTAAGTAGAAGAGTCAAGAAGAAATGAGTGTAGAAACTTTCCCTAACAGCTATCATAGCTTCTTTGGTGCAGAAATAGATGACTAGACTACTGGAGATGAAGAGCCCTGAATGATACTAAAGCTTATAAGATAACTTGCTATTTGACAGATTCAGTATGAAATATGTGATCAAAGGATGGACTATTCAATACGTGGTGCTCTGAACATTGATACCCATATTTTTCAAAACTAAAAACGGGTTTCTTCTTCCATATCTTACCAAAAAACTCAGTTCTAAAGGGATTTAAAAATTGTGTAAAAGTCAAACCTTTAAAAGTTTTTACATGCAACGTAGGAAAGATCTTTAATATTGCAGAGTGGGAAAGAATTTATATAGTAACAAAAGCTAAAATAATTGGTGAATTTAACTCCATTAACATTAAGGACACTAGGATGTTCGTTAAGACACCATAAAAATCAAGGAGGAAAAATATGCCACAACTGGAAAGATATTTGCCATCTGTATCACTAAAAAACAATTAGTAACCATAACTCGTAACTTTTTTTGACACAGAGAGAGACAGAGATAAAGGGGAGGGCCCAGAGCAGTCTACATAGTTGTACATCATCAGTTTTCCATATAGTTGGGCACAGGACTGTGCCAGGCATGAATGAGGCTAGGGGCCTCTCACATGAACCCCAGCAAGAACCAAACTGGGGCACACCGCAGTTCAGCATATGGGTCCACATGGAATGGGGCAGGTATTCAATCCTCGGACCCCGGGGCTGCAAAGAGAGTGCTCAACCTGCTGAGCCATCCCAGCTTCCCCCATCATTAGTTTTTGACAGAGTTTCATTCCACATAGGAGGGCATGTGGCCATGCAGGGCCAGAACCAGGCCGGGGGCCTCCTGCATGGGAGGCACGCCCCTACGAGCCAAGGGTCTCCTACATGGGAAGATTGACCCAGAAGAGAGCTGAACAGGGGGCCTCCCATATGGGAAGCTCAGCCCAGTTCAGCTATGGGTCCTCACAGGCCGGGACAGGGACTCAATCCTTGGACCCCAGCAACTGCTTTTACCAAATAATTTTTAAACAGAGAAAATGGGTGCAAACATAAATAGAAGAGGAAACACAAATGGCCAATTAAAATATGAAAAAACACTCAACCTCACTACTAATCAGGAAAATGAAAATTAAAAACACGATAAATGCTCATTTTGCGTGTAAGGAGCTTAGAAGACACCACTTCGTCAACTAACAGGTGACAGTCTGAACAAATGAAACATCAACAATTCTTAAATCCATTAAACGGGGAAGGACAGAGGGGAAACTGCTGCCCATAACATTGGAGAGACAGGTGAATAAAGACAGGATGTCACCAATTACCTGAGCAGAGACACATGGAAACCATTTTAGGAACCAGTAACATGGGGGTAGGAAAGTCCAAGTTGTACTTGTCCAATTGCTAGCAGCGCAGAGTGGACAACTCCAAGAGTTAAAAACTCCAGGGAAGGCAGTCACCGCAGGGCACTACAATATTGTGACATTAACCTCTAGAGCTCCACCAGTTTCCCATATATCAGAGAAAATCCCCTTGTGTTTCTGGCTGTGAGAGGAGAAAAGGAACACAGGAGATACACCGGAACACCTTTGTTATTCTTAACAACGCCTGAGCTCAGGGAGACTAATGTGTTGGGTAGAATCAGAGCCCAAGTGACCTGAGGGGAGGGAAATACCCAACTCTAGTCAGCTGTACCTTCCACGTGGGACAAGGGAACTATCCAACTCCAGCCTGCTCTTGTTATTCTGTACCACCTCAGGGGGTAGAGAGAGAAAAAAAAAAAGATTTGTGGAGTCCACAGTCCAGAGACTTGTGCTCAATAAAAGACTAAGACCTGATCACTCAAGAGTAAGAAAATAACCAACTCTATTTAAAATGGGCTAAAGACCTCACCAAAGAAGAAATACAGCTGGCAAATGAGCATATGAAAAGGCGCTTCCCATCAAATACCATCAGGGAAATGCAAATTAAAATGAGATATCACTACACACCTATTAGAATGACTGAAAGGTGGAATGCTGAAAACAGCAAATATTGGCAAGGGTATGGAGGAACAGGAAATGCCATTCATTGCTGGTGGGAATGCAAAATAATATAGCCACATGGGAAGACATTTTGGCAATTTGTTACGAAATTAAATAATCTTCTACTATTTGATACAATCCAGTAATCACTCTACTTGGTATTTACCTCATATGAGTTGAAAACTTATTTCCACACAAAAACCTGCACACAGATGTTTATAGCAGCTTTATTCATAATTGCCAAAACTTGGAAGCAACTGATGTGTCCTTTAGTAGGTAAATGGATGACCTATGGTACATCCAGACAATGGAATAATATTTAGAGCTAAAAAGAAATAATCTGTTAAGCCATGGAAAAAAATGAAGGAAACTTAAATACATAGTAAAGTGGAAAACCCAATCTGAAAAGGCTACATACCGTATGATTACACCTATATGATATTCTGAAAAGGGCAAAACTATGACGACAGTAAAAAAAATCTGTGGTTGCCAGGGATTGGGGGAAGGGAGGGTGAGTAAACAAAGCACTGAGTATCTTCAAGGGAGTGAAAATACTCTGTACAATCCCATAATGATGAATATACATCATTATACGTTTGTTGAAACTCACAAAATTTACACTGAGATTGAATGATAATGTAAACTATAGACTTTGGGTGATTATGATGTGTCAATCAATGCAGGTTCATCCACTGAAACATATGTATCACTCTGGGAGATGTTGATAGTGGGAGAGGCTGTGTATGTGTAATGACAGAATATAAGGAAAATCTCTCAGTTTTGCTGTGAATCTAAAACTGCTCTAACAAAGTAAAGACTTAATTTAAAAAGATTTAACTGTGAAGTATAATTTCATATTTATCAGATTTGTAATTTTTTCCCTTTTAAGGCCATACGTTGTTAACAATGTGAAGTAATGGAACATTTAGACACTGATGGTGGTGACAACAACTGGAAGAATAATTTTGAAAAATGATTTGACTTTATGTAGTAAATATGGAGATACTTATACTGTTGGAACTATGAATCTCACTTCAACCCTAGAGAAGTTCTCACACACAGTGTAAGGAGACGTGTAGGACAATGTGTGCAGCAGAGTTTTTGGTGTAGGATAAAACATATAAAATTCGGATAATCACATATACTTAACTTACAAAAACTGCAATTTCATGTAATTCAATATAATAGTACCAACAATGGAAAAAATGTTTATAGTAAAGTCCCATGATATGATACATTATGAACCACAACTACTTTGTTTATCAATATAGATAATTGCACAAAGGTAATGTGGGGCAAAAACAACAAATGAAACAAGTCATAGAAGAATGCTAAGACTGTGGTTGAAGTCATAGAAATTCAAAATAAGTAAAACTAAACCATATATTGTATGTGTGTACACACACACACACACACACACACACACACATATATATATACTGTATATATAAATTATAGAGAAATAAATACAAATCAAGCAAAAATCCATAATTGTCTTTATAGGGGAGGGAGATGGGTTAAAAGGGAAACAAGTTTAGTTTAGAGGCATTGATAATATTCTATTTCAGAAGCTGAGCTATGTGTATATTTTAATGTTTATATAATCTATACATATTATGTTATACCTATGAAATCTTTTATTATAAAATTTAATACGTAGTGGGTGAGCAAGTGGAGCCTGAGTGCACGCTACCTACTTTGTGAACAAAATTTTTTTTTTTTTTTTAGGTGTGAAAGTAAGAGAAGGATGATAAGTAAAGGGTGTCCCAAAATTCATGCAAGGTTTGAATTTTGCGTCATTTGTGTGGTAAAGTGTTGCCAACAACAAAAAATGACAGTGTGACAGCTGACAGTTCACCCCATTAAATTTAACAATAAAAAATAAATAAATAAATAAATAAATGGAGGGCTACACAAAAGAACAATGTGTTTTCATTGTTGAGCAATAAAAACTTACAATTTTTAATTATAAACCTGTCTTTTCTATCAAAATTACTTCTTGAGTGAATTTTGGGACACCTTTTAGCTAGAGTAGAAAACAGAAAAGAGTCTGCAGTTTTTATTTAAGAGAGACTTGAGTGTGTTAAATCAGGCATACCGTGGTGATATTGTGGGTTTGGTCCTAACTACCACAATAGAGCAATTTTCACAATAAAGTTAGTATCACAGAAAGCAAGTTGTATCAATTTTGCTGGTGGGAAGTCTTGCCTTTAATTTACAAAAAAATGCAACATCTGTGAAATGCAATAAAGTGAAGTGCAATAAAGAAGTATACCTATATACTGAAAAGGAGAGATAGACCATAGAAGAGAGAAGGTGTTCGATGAATCATGTGAGTGAGAATACAGGAGACAGTGAGAACCAGATGAAGGTAGAGAGAATAGCTTTAATCAGAGGTGAGTGTCTCCCCACTAACTGTGAAAAAGATAGTCCATGACACACACAGATGTCAGCGAAGGAGGTCAAGAAGTCAAAGAGGTGCTGGTTTGATGGTCACTGTTGTGAATTAAAATGTCAGTCATCTGTTGAGACTAATAAGTATAATAGCAACTCAGGGCATCGAGGAGACTGGTGGGAGTTTAAAGTAATTTCTGTGAGCCTGAGAGAAAGAATGATGACAAAGCAACCTCACACTGGAGATCATGAATATGTCATTGCACCCACGGTGTGCCTTCTCTCCTGTTGTGTAAGGTTCTTCAGGTGTAAGAGTAGAGGAAAGGTCTGGAATGAGCTAGCTAAGCTTTGTGTTTTCTTGAGCAGGTGCTGCAGCAGACACATCTGGACTCAAGTGGGTGATTTACGGAGCCTTTGGGGTTTAAGTAGACAAGTCAAGAACAGAAGGCAAGAAAGGCTGGAAGGACACAAAGAAATTGAAAAATGTTGGTGGTCTTGATGTGATCAAATAACTGGTGTGCTGAAAATAAGGGGCAGAGGAAAATGTGAGCATAAGGAGGAACTGCCAAGAGTTTAGGAATTCAGAACAGTAAAAGAGGAGGGTGCTGATAAAGCCTGGTGGGGCCTGGTGTGTCTGGTGGGAGAGGGTAGGGGGTGCAGGCCCCTGAAATTGGAGGGATCAGGACACTGTGAAGAAAGTGTGTTAAATGGGCTCGTCTGCTTTGACATTGAAATTGGCTAGAAAAACGGTGGCAATAAAAGAAAACAATCAGAGTGCTAAGAAAGGTCCTTGATAAATGTGGAGCGGTGACAAGGGTATTGGTGAACAACAGCAAGGAGGATGGTGAGAGTGGTAACCAGATGGCAGGAGACCCAAAGGAAGAGAGGTTTTTATTTGAGAAATGAGACTGAGTAAGTTTCACTGTGAAGCTGGGAGGCTTAGGAACCACTTTTTGTATGGGTTACACACACAGTGTGGGAAAATAATTTGACTTCCCTTGAGGACAAAGAAAATGCCAGATCCCAGCTCTATGAAGTTTTCAAATGTGGTAGCACAAGCCCCCTGTCTTCATTCTTATTTTCAATCTTTAAAGATTTATTTTGATTGTTTTTGACACAGAGAGGAGAGATACAGAGACAGAGAGAAGGGGGAGGGCCCAGAACAATCTCCATAGTAGTACATCACTGGTTTTTTCACATAGTTTCCTTCCACAGGTGGGCACGGGGCTGCACAGGGCAGGAAATGATCTGGGGTCTCACCCGGGTGAGAAGTGAACTAGGGGTACTCCCCAGTTCAGGCTATGGGTCCACTTGGGCCAGGGCTGGGATTCGATCCTCGGTCCCTGGGGCTGCAAAGTGAGCGTTTAACTCACTGAGCCATCCCGGCTTCCTTTATTTTCAATTTTTAAATGGTCTTTTTTTTCCTAGCTATTCTTCCAACTCTGATTTATCTTTGCACTTTGAGCTTACCTCACTTAGAGCACCTAAACATAATGCATTGTAATACTTAGTTACATGTCTGTCTTAGCTAGTAGATTGCACTCTGCTACTGGTCAAAAAGCTTGTACTGTTTACATTTATGTCCATGGTAGTTAGCATAGTGCCCAGCATGTAAAAGGTAGTCAGTACATATTTATTGACTAAATGAATGGAAGGAATAGAATAAAGGATTGTGAAATTGATGGAAAGACACCTGTGTGTTTTTATTTGTGGATGAGTTTGTGTGTGTGTTGCATAAGTTAATAAAGATAAAATAACTATGCTCAGAGACCATTTACAAAATTTGTTCACCTGGAAGGGTTTGGGTGAAAAGTATTGTTACTCTGAAACTCAGGAAAAGTCAATAGAAAAAATAATAAAGCATTACAGACAAAAGTGATAAAATCATCACCATCACTTTGTGAACAGCAATGAAGGGAAAAAAGCTAATGCAGTCCCCATGGTATATTTAGAAATACATAGTAATCTAATATAACTCCTATGAACTTTTTCATTAAAAACATATTTGCATAACCCAAACTACTGTAGACTACAAATCCAACAAAGAAAGCCTTATATTATGGTGTTGGAAAATAGAGTCTATGAAATCAAGTTGAGTTTTAGAAGTAGGTTTTAAGATACCTGAAAGGACTGGTAATAGTAAACATGGAACAGATGTTGCCTCAGGCAGAGTCCTGGATAAAACTGTATTTTGATACGAAGATAATGAAAAAGAGTAGTGTCATTGGTATGAGTTTTGCAAAATTTATACATTTGTTTTCCAATCTGTAGTGTGTAACTTCCTTTTAATCTCATGAGTAGCTGAACAATGTTAATAAGTATTAAGTATTTTAATTTAGTTTTAATAGCTCATATTTTACAAAAATACTAGGTGAATTTTTGGAAGTACTAATCTTGCTCTCGCTTCACTAGAAACACATTTCATTAAACAATCTTTTCCAGTTCTTATGATTAAGTCTCCTGTAAGATATGCCTAAAGAGATAATGAATAATAATCTAATAGTGTTTGTGATATGTAAGTTTGTACATTTTAAGGAACTCAATGATGTAACAACATTGGCTAGATATCCTGGAATGATTTAAAGATACGTAAACAGTAAACAGTTTATACCTTGTTTTCTAATACTTAGGAGATTTATAGAATCTTAGAAATAAAATGTTATAGATGTTTTGCATCACTAGTCTAATTTTTTTATATAAAAAACAAGGAAAATTTAAAGGAGATTAAGTATTGATTAATGGCAGAATTGGGACAAAGGTTAGATCTTTTCCACTCCAGTCCTGTATTTTTTTTCTTCTCTTTTTCCTTGTATTTTAAAAACTGTATGCTGTACTGTATACCGATATTTGATATCTCTACTAAAATACCTTGGCTTTTATACACAAGCAAAGGGATTCTTAAAAATTAAAGTTAAATTTTATTATAGAGGTACGGACTAACAAGTAAAGATGAAGGAAATAACATTCCAGGTGAAAAAAGTATAATACCTGTACTTGTGTCGTTAGAGAAATAGGACCCAGAATCAGAAACCAGGTGAACTTAGACTTAACACTAAGCAGAGAATTGATATTCATAAAGATTCTCCAATTAAATATGTAACTGATCTCCTTCCCCCAAAACTACCACAAAAATTTCATACTATAAAAAGGTTCATGTATACATTGATATTCTAAGATTACAACTCTTTTAGAGGATTGAATGCTAAAAGATTGGGTCCAAAGTTACATAGAACCAGAACTGAATAATTGGGTTGAAAAAAAGCTCAATGCTTAAATGGAGGCACAGCTAAAGCAGATCTATTGTTCTGACTTCCCCAAATGGCCACATAAACCCAGAAATTTCTTTTACTCCCTTTTCCCCAAATTAAAGATCTGGAAGTAGGATTGAAAGCAGAATTTAGAATGTCAAGCCCACAAAAATGATATGGTTTGGGTATATTTAATGTTGGGAAACTATTAAGAAAATCAGAGTAGGAATATGGTTTTATTTGGGAAACAAAAGACTATAAACTGGAATAACTCATCAAGATGTTCAACAGCCACTTGAAATAAATTTTGGCTTAAAAAAAAGTTTTCAAAATCAGATTTAAAAAGCATTTTATACAATAAAGCATTATATACACTATTATCTTCTACCACTTGAAATTCTGAAAAGCAGAAGAAAATATCCAATTTTGTTTCTCCAATATTAAGTATTTTTTATATATGTATTCCTATCTTTTTCCAAGAAAGAAGATAAAATTTAGTTAGTTCTTTAAAAGAAACTTCCAGTCTAATCTTTGCTTTTCAAATTCCCCTTCCGGGGGCAGGAACAATTAATTAACCCATTGTAAGCAAAGCTATCTGGCATTCTTCTCTGCCTCCTACTTAAAAATAATTTCTAAGACTTGGCTTCAAGAAAATTATCTCCAGGCTCTAACCCCAAAAGTGTCACTGAGTCATCTATTACGTACTTTGATGCCTTATCTGTAGAGCAAAATGTATTTTATAGCTCAAGCAGTATATAAACTGAAGGAAGAAATCTTGATGTCAGACCATTTTTTATCCTTTTATGGGAGTTGGCTGACCAAACCTCTTGTAAATGAAGTAATGGAACAGAATTCAGAGCAAATTTCACTGGGACTTTGAGTTTCTTGAGATAGAGTACTTGTACCTTATTCATTTCTTTATCCTAAACCATAAAGAACCATATATATAGTTGTGCTTCATAAATAGCAAATGTGAAAAGCATGAAGTCTTCCTTACTGATTATGAATCTGCAGTGTTAATTTGAGATGACTATGTGCAGGGTGGGGGGGGCACGTATATGAAGGTTGACAGCTGCTGAATTTGCATTTCTATAATTGGGCTATTGGTCCTAAAGTGATTACTCTTTTTTTTTTTTTTACAAGAAAAATAAAAGGATAGTTTTTATTTTTCATTTATGTTTTTAAGAATATAACCAAGTTCTATAATTACTTTTTGTTTCTCAACAGAGAATGTTTGTATAGTTAATATCACCGTGGCCACCCTGCCAATGACATTGTTATTTACTTCACCCAGGCAGAAGTATTATATGCCTACTTTAGTTTTTCCAAGGGGTAGTCAGTTTCTACGCTTTTTCTTCCACTGAGGAGAGCCACGATTACTACATGTGGCAGACATGGGACTGGCTCATTCAGTGTGTATTTCATACCCATTTCTTCCTGTCAACTACTGGACAGTAAGAGTTAAAATGCAATTTCCCAGCATCCCCTTCAGCTGTATGATGCACTTCTGGGCGATGAGATGCAAAACTGATGGATAGCTGTTGTTGCCTTTCATTTCCATGCCTCCTTCTTTCTGCTTGGAACAGTGTCAGGAGAGTGCCCATCTTGCAAACAAGAAGATTAAAAACATGGAGATCATATGCAGAAACATGTAACAAGACTAGGACATTGACCACCTTGTGGGACCAGTGCACTAACCCTACCTAGAGGACCCATCTGAACTTCTTTTTTTTTTTTTAAATTTTTATCTATTTACTTATTTATTATTTATTTTTGACAGAGAGAGAGAGAGAGAGAGAGAGAGAGAGAGAGAGAGAGAGATACAGAGATAGAGAGAGAACTGAACTGGGGCATCTCCCAGTTCAGCATATGGTTCCCCATGGGCCGGGCTGGGATTCAATCCCCAGTCCCCGGCGCTGCAAAGGGAGCGCTTAACCCACTGAGCCATCCCGGCTTCCTCTGAACTTCTTTTTATGTAAGAAAAGAAATTTCCTTCCCTGTAATTTTGGTTTTATACTACATTCTGCTAACCACAATTCTAACTGATAAATTGAAATGATGTATTTTTGGTATTGAGCTCAGTAATGTTAGAATGAGTTCCAAAATATAAACAGTTACAATTAATTTTTTTTCTCCAAATGTAACACAATAGGGAAAATGTTTGTTAAGATAATTTTTAAGATAAGGCAGTTTCTCTTGTTTTGTTAGATATAAATACCAGAAAATAATAGTAATCCTCATTTATATAAAACAGTAACTGAAGGAGCTTCTAAACTCAGGGTTTCATAGACCCAATACAGGAATTTACTGAGAATAACTTAATTGAATTGTCATATTTACATTTACATTCAATCTATTGTAATATGTTATTTTGGTTAAAGTATATAAAAAAAATTCACCTCATTCAAATGTGGTTGGAAAAGGAGGAATATTTTAATAGCTTCTTGCAAGTTAGCAGCAGTACGGAATCTAAAAATTGTCAGTGAACGTCTACTCTTTTACATTAAAAGCTGATGGTCTCTCTGGAACATTGAATGGATCTTTTACACATGCACAACTTTGTAATGCCGTTAACATCATGCACTGGTCATTTAGAAAATATTTGTTTAATAAGTTATATAGCTCTTCCAAATGATCCATTTCATCAGGTAACATAAAGAAATCACATTCAACAATACTAAACTAATTTTATCAGAAAGTCTTTAAGTACTTGGAAGTTGTTATGTTCATGGTAATAGATACCAGTTTTTCAAAATTCATATTTTCACCAGAAACCTCAGATTTTATCTTTGACATAAAATGCTGCTATGATAACCACACGTGCTATTTTAAACGGGACAGAAAACAATGTTACTGCCCCATTTCAAACGGTACGTATGATCAGCCCAGTCTCACTGGGCTAAATTCAAGGTGTCAGTAGGCTGTCCATATGTACCATTTGAAATGACACAGTACTGTTGTTTTCTGTGCCATTTAAAATGGTATGTCTGGTCAGCATTCCCATTGTTTTCCTTGGAGTAACAAGCTTACTGTGATCATTTTCAAGAAAATATCGAATAACCATAGCTTTCTGTTAGTCATTCTTTCAAGTAAAAATGGTGTTTCATGAAGTAACAGTTCAGATTAGAACTCAATCAACGGCACAAGTTCTTGTCCTTAAGATAATCATCATAGTATACTTTAGGCTTACTTCCTTTTCTGTTACAGAGAATATTAAAAACATGTGTAGTCAAAAACTGAGATTTAATAATTTTTACTGTTTCCTCAATGACATTCTGAAGTAAATATTTTTACTTTTTTTTTTTACAGTATGTGGTACCAGAGAATACACCTGGTACAGCTTGTTTCCGCTACCTTGATTCAGGCTAAAACACCAGAAATTTTATCCCTTGTTGTAAATGTCAACAAAATTTAAAAGGTAAATAATGTTTTAGTATTACCATGAAAATAGTTTTAAATCCAGACGGCAGAGGTACACACCACATTCTGAGTACCATTTCTATACAGAATACCAAAATGACCAATGATTAAACCAAAATACACAGTATATCAACAAATGGTTGAGGGTGGGGGGCTTCTATTTTATTTTTCAAGTGAGGCTCTGCTCCTCTGTTGTAAAGATTTGGTGGGTATCAGTTGTATTTTTCAATCCAATCTATCTATCTCACAGTTGGATAAAAGAGCTCCCAGATTCTGAAAATTCAAGTGTTAGTTTTTATCTTTTTGTGTGAGTAATCAGGAGAAGCTGATTTGGGGGACCTTAACCAGAAGTTATTGGAACTCAGACTCCTGACACTATTTAGCAAGCTTGTCCAAGCAGCGCCCTGTGTGGCGCAGGATGACTTTGAATGTGACTCAACACAGAATTATAAACTTTCTTGAAACATTCTGAGATTTTTTTGTGTGATTTTTTTTTAGCTCATCAGCTATTGTTAGTGTATTTTATGTGTGGCCCAGGACAATTCTTCTTCTTCCAATGTGGTCGAGAGAAGCCAAAAGTTTGGACACCCCTGAGTGCTTGTGTATCTGTTTTTGCATTCTTAGACTATAACTTCCAAAGAGTTCTCAGATGCTCAAAATGAAGGAGGCGATTATTTTTGGCCTAAGGAAACCTGCCAAAATGGAATCAACTGTGATATCTAAATCTCCCTCCACAACAGCAAGGCGGCCTTTTCTGGAAAAGGCAATAGTATTGCTAGATACCAATTATGGTGCCTAAGGTATGTATTCCAGGTGGTGTTTGGTTCCATTTTTTAGCTTTTGTCCCATTTGAATATCCACAGATGTGTGTTGTAGTCATTCAGGGTTGCATGTCCTAATAAGGAACAGCCTGTTGAAGTTCTATTCTTTTGCCTGTTTTATAGCGACCCAATACAACAGAGGCATTTTTTTTTTTTTTGCAAGAATTTCTTCTTCCTGCTACTTGGGAGAAATAGTCAATCATGCCACCACTCACATCGCTTAAAATCACACTTAGATGAAGGACCATCTGCCACTGGCTGCTTGGCACTCCTCAAAGCACATCAAAACAGGTTAAGTATAAAAAACATCTTCAGAATTGGTCTTGACACTCTTAGTTCAACCAGTTCCCAGCTACCAGTTCTTAAATGTCATGCATTTAGCTCAGTTCAAAGCCTGACAAAGGTTATCGATCTTGCTTTTGTGTAAATGTGCAATGCCTCACGCTGCGTTTCATCTCCCCAAACACAAGCCAACGCACCTGCTTTGCCTGTTTGATTTCTTCCAGCTGGTTTCCCATTTGTCTTGATTTACTCTCAAGGTTTTTGCCTTATTAATTTATCAAGGAGGTCTCGCCATTTACTCCACGAAGATTATCTTTTTTATGGCTATGCAATTTGGTCAGCACAACACAAATTTGGTGTGAATTATGTTTATTTGGCCTTAGTAGAACAAGGCAATTGATTTTTTTGTAAAGAATAATATATTCCTTAAGAGACAGGGACAGATGAGGAATTCAGAGGGAAAGAGTCATTTCTGCTGCTGCCATTTGTCAAAGGTGTTGAGATAAACTGGGGCTATATCACATAACCTACAACTCTGAAAGCCATTTTTTAAAATTTATTTTTTATTTTTTATTTAACTTCTGGTGTGGACTGGCTGTTCCAGGAAAGCAAACCTCTTGAGGAGAACTGCTAAACAAAAGGGTGCTCACTTGAGATCGAGAAATAGAGATTAAAGAAAGTTTTGATTTGGATCTTGGAGGGGCTGAGTGTTCTGTGGTCCTGAGACCACTCAATTTGGGGTTTTATTCTGTTCTCATTCTAGAGGGGCTCATTAAGTTTCAGTGAAAATACCGCTCAGCTGAGCAAGAAGAGAAAGCTAGAAACATCCTAATACATGACATACCCCCATGAACCTCATTTTTCTTAATCTGTAAAATGAGGCCAATAATTTTTTGCTAGTTTCAGTAAGGACTGAACTGCTGAAAGAAAGACACCTCAGAATACAGTGCCTTAACAGATAACGACTTAAGAGGTTTGCATCTTTCTGTCTCATGGAACACTGGGTGTTCTAAGTTGGGTGGGCATTTTTACTCCTCTAAGCCATTCAGGAGCACAAAGTACTGCCGTCTACGCCATTCTCCACATGTATGAGGGCAAAGCCCACTCTCAGCAATTCCAGCTGGGTTGCCCAAAGAGGGGAAAGAGAAAATCCAAGATGAGCTATTTTCTTTACATAAGTTGCACATGCAGAGGATTTGCTCTTCCCTCCACATCCTAAGGGTCATGTGACTAAATTCTCACCAATGAGATGTGAGAGGAAGAGGATGGGAAACTGAAAAAGTTAATCTTGAACAGAGAGGCTCTGTGCCAGGAAAAGGGCAAGAATGGGATTTTGAGGACAAATAATTATTGACCCAAAATACCAATATCAAGAGCTAGATGTAAAGGTTACATAATACTTTTAAAGTACTGAACACATGCTAATGATGAAGGCCTAATGCTCAATTAATAAAAGCTATCTCCTGCCCTTATTTATGTCCTTCTTTAAGGGACTGATAATTATTAGTAAAAGAGAAAATTAGAAAAAAAAATTAAAAGGAAAATTAGAAACACGGCATACAACTCTAAATATAGAAATGAGCCAGGTCTGGGAGTACCTGAAATTTAAATATTAATAACTTTCATTCTTGAATGGTTTCATTAACACCAAGTGTCACCACAGAGGTTGGGTGTGGAATAATTTTCCTAAGGGACCTCTCTGAAAACAACAAGGAATAAAGAAGTCCCTCCTTTTAGGCTATAAAGACCATAGCTTGTATCTTTTGTTTCTAAAACAGTTCTTTGAAGATTACAGGTTGTGCATACCTGCTAGCTTATTATCTGCTGTTCTACCATATTCAGCATTGAAAGTTAAAAGGTGAAAGATGTAAGAATGGATCAGACTCTGACTGGACCTTGTCAATTGAACAGTTCATGTACGAATTTCTGAGTAAGGCATTGTCCAGATTACTGTGATTCTTCTCTCTGTCATTTTGGAACAATCCAAGAATTTGGAAGATATATGCTCGATAATACGTGTGAAATGTCTGAGTTACACAAAACTTATTTGAAAACTTGTAAAGTATTACTATGCCTTATATTCAGCGAAAACAAACAAAAATTAGAGTAGTTGTTTGGCAAAAACAGGAAGTTCTGTGGGAAATAAAATCCACAATAGACTTCTATTTGCATAACTATACTTAATAAAAAACAAATGAATCCCATTTGTTATAACTTAACAAAACCCTTAATTCTTACTTAAAAAAACCCCAACATATACATGTTTATATAACTGTAAAGATACATATTGAAAGTTACACAGAGTTTATTTCTGGTTGATGTAAATATGGAGAGTTGTTATTTTCTTCTGTATTGTTTTCCCCAGTATTCTCTGCCCTTAAGAAGGAGATATAAATGTGATGAATTGGAAGGTGAAAAGACTAAGACTTGAGATAATTATACCTTTTAATAAATCTTCCAACTGCAAATGTCCTGAAAAGCTTTTCTTATTATCTGTAATCAGAACAGTCCAGTATCTCCATTAGTAACAAGGGGAAGTAGGTACGATGCTGGTTGTTTTTTCACATATAAATGTAAAGTTTAGAAGTGTTATGTGTGGTCCGCAAGACAGTGGTGAGAACAAAATTGCCCCAAAACTCATGAGATTCATTGTTCACAGAAACATAATGAGTGCAAAAGACTGGCGTTTCCTCTGCCATTGTTTCTTTCTTTACTGCTCCCTAGTGCCCCATACTCTTCCAGGAAACAGCTCCCCACTCCTTCCTCTTTATGAACATCAAAAAGCGTAGAAGCCATTTGTATAACCACCGTGTGTTCATTGTGGAGACCAAAATTAAATCTTGTTTCAAGTTCTCAAGTAGGAATTCCGGTGGGCATGGTGGGGCTACTTCAGATATGAAGCAGAAGGCTCCAATATTAATTTTCGATATCCACTAAAATGTAATGTAACCAATTTTCAGTAAGAGATTTGTCTGTGAAGTTTACCTCTGTATTTCCAGAGTTCATTGTCTTTATGGTTTCCTTAAACACCTTCACACTACAGGCTGGGATCCCTGGCAATGAATTTTGAGTACAAATAACTGGGGTGGAGGTGAAGGGAGTGGAAATGTCTAGGTATAAATGAAAAGCACTTATTTAGAAAGTCTTTTTTTTTTTTTTTTTTTTTTT
>PVKE010008764.1:0-18946 GCA_004027555.1 Craseonycteris thonglongyai | reverse complement strand
AGAAAGTCTTAATCAAAATAATAAATAAATAAATTCTAGCCTAGGGTTCTAGCCTCCCTCCTTATCTTAGCATTTGTTCTTACCCAAATCTCAGCTTCTGATTTTCCATAAATTCTTAGCAAAAGTAATTGTGGCCATGCAAAGCTCAGAGCTAATATTGGTTCACAAGCAGAGGATGTGTTATCTTGCCCTATATACATAACTATGATTCAATTTACCTATTACAGATGTAAGAGAAATGGAGCAGAGAAGGCACTAATAAACCTACAGATTTACTTATCCTACATGTTTGAGAAATTTTTATTTTATTTTTATTTAAGACTTTAGGTGAAACATGTTTAATTTCCTATTTCTGTTTATTTATCTGTAATTCAGCAATGTAGCAGAACAGGAGGAAAAAAGTATAACTGATATGACATATATTAAAATAAGCTAAATGTGTCTTCCCAGTAATTCTTTATGTGGGGCCCATTTGAACCAATAATTATGGGGGTCCTTTAGTCACGAGAAAGTTTAATCTTAATAATGAAATCAAATCTGGTTTCAGAAATCTCAATACTTCTACAGCCAACTTCAATTTAGTAAATTATAACATTGCTTTCCAAAGTGTACTTCATGAAACACCTGTTCTGAAGCATTATTAATAGGTATTCCACACAAACTAGCCAATCTCAACTCTTTAGTAATGCAAAAAGCAGTTGTGAAAAAATGAAACATGAATTCGAGTAAGAGAGATATTAAAATAAGAAATAATGTTGAGCAAGGAACCAAAAAAGCTAATACCTGTGCAAATAATGGCTGAAAGTGAGAGGGTGCAGCTTAATGCTTCAAAGGGTTCTTTTTAAAAAGGGATACGTAGGAATTCATTTCAGACCAAGGAGCAATTAATAGCCTCTGTCTAGAAAAGGAAATGCATCCCTGAAATCTCTGAGTATCCTTAGATTTAAGTAGAAAAATAATCTTGTGGTTCATTTTCCCTAGGAAAAAATTGAGACCAGGAACCTGGGTACCAAGCCCAAATTAGGAAGCAGAGGTTGCTGCCAAGTCACCAAGGACTCAACTAGGAATTATGAATATGTAAAACCATGCAGATCGAGTTTGGAAAATTCGAAGTAATTTTATACATTATCTACAAAGAGATGGCTGACCATTTTCTAGACAGGAGATTGTTATTTTGTAGGGTGGAGAGAATCATTCCTTTCCTTTTCTGGGGAAGAACAGGCTTAGATGGCAGCCGTTGCTGTGGATTTCCTCGCCTAACCTGCAGCCTGTGGGCCGCATGCGGCCCAGGACAGTTTTGAATGTGGCCCCACACAAATTTGTAAACTTTGTTATAATGTTATGTCATTTTTCTGTGTGATTTTTTTTTTCAGCTCATTAGCTATCACTAGTGTGAATGTATTTTATGGGTGACCCAAGACAATTCTTCTTCCAATGTGGCCCCAAGGAAACCAAAAGGTTGAATACCCCTGTTCCAGACCATGCTTCTTTTAAGGGGAATTGTCCCAGGAAAAAATAAGAACATATATTATGATCTTGGCAGCCTGAAAAAAAAAATGTCCTATGGAAGTATATCATCCTTATCCATTCCCAAAGACATGCAAATAGCACTGCAGGAAACTTATTAATATAAAATTGCTCTCTTTGGATGGTAACTTTGTTTCCTTTTAATACTGTTCTGTAGTTTGTAGATTTAGTTTGATGATGATTTTTTACTTCTAGAAAGGAAAAAAAAAGCCTTACTTTTTTAGAATAAGAAATCATGAAATATTAATACCTACATGTGTATTTTGAAATATATACATATTTTTTTCCTACCAATTTTCTAAAAATATCTAAAGGAATGGGATCCAAGAAAGTTTCACCCTAGACATGTTTAAAATACAGATTGAAGAAATTTAGTTAATTTTCTACTCATAACTTTGATAAGGCAGACTTTGGCATAGTTGAGACATGTTAAGATGCCTTAAGCAATGTGATACTAAAAGAAAAAACATTTATTTAGTTTTCAATTTGATGTTCCCTGGGGTTTCATGCTTGACTGCTTCCTTCTATAGCTTTGCTACTGAGTAGAAGTACGTCACTCAAGAATCTGTGTGATCAAAATCTATCTCCAAATATTTAAGGTTTTTCCTAATTTCAAATGTCTATCTTTTTCTTAAAAAAAAAAAAAAGTGTTCAAGGGTATTATGAGTGCCCTGAAATCTTTTCAGTATGTCATTAGAAAAAAAGAAAAACTTATTACAAGATGACACTGAAATGTCAGCTTGTAATGTTGATGCGTAGCCTCCTATGACCTATGGTAAACTTGAGAAAAGATGAGGAACCAGACAATCTCTTTCCCCCTGGCAAGCACCTTCACACAAAGCCAGTTCTACAAGTTTAACAAAAATAAATGACAAAATAAGCAATTCTAAGGTATCTATTTTTTTAATAAGAAGTATATGTATCCAATAAATGACAAAACACCCAATTATAAAGAATATGTGTATATGTCCTAATCTTTGAAGTCCTAAATCTTTGAAATGACTTGCCCTTCTTGCATGATGATTAAAGGGATAAGGATGAGTTCTACCTGGGGACTTTTAGAGACTATACCCTTCAGATATTAGTGGGATATTTCTTTTCCATTCTTGCAGGAACCTTATCTCTGGCACGACCTAAGTTGTGAATGCTTCCTTCCATTTCTTTGAAGTCACAGACCCCTATAAACCTCATTCAGAGGAAATAAAAAATCTTTCTAGTTGGCCTGTTATTTACCCTAAGCCTGCCTTAGTTCTCTTCCTTGTCTTTCAGCAATATCATCATCCATCAAACTCCCAGGATATGCCAAGCTCCATGCTAGGGCTCGCATCATACACTCTCTCAATTCTCATATCCACACATTAAATTCTCTCATTTAGCCCTCATAGTCCCACCCCTCACCCCAATTGCCTGCCAAGCATATTGTCTTTTTGGTTTCTATGTCCACAGAAAGATTTGTCTTCTTCATCAAACATTCTCTAGGGTAAGATAGTGGTGACAGAGTGGCATACTAGAAAGAGTATGAGCTCTGCATCAGACAGACATCAACGTAGGTTCAAACTTTAGCTCCTCTATTTACTAGATAACTTACATACCCTATCCCAACATCAATTTTCTCAGCTACCATGTCTGCTAGTATGCCTGATTCACAGAGCTATTAGAGGAATTCAATGAAATATAATGTAAATTGCCTTGTACAGTGCCTAGAACAAAGGAAGCAATAAATGATAGCTATCCTAATGTCTAAGAGATAGCTCCCATGTCATTTCATATTGGCCTATTCAGCATGGGCAAGTGACGTTTCATGCCCTCTTATAGGCACATTATGTAAAGAGCCTACTCACTAAATATTTATTGTAATAACAAATAAATGAAATACAGTCCGGACAGTGTTGTTTTTTTTTTTGTTTTTTTTTTAATAAGCTTTATTTAACAAAGCTCTCTCATTTCTCCCTCTTTTGCAACATACCGGTAAATGAATTAAGTTTTATATGATCCCCATTCTTTTGGCTTGATCTTCTCTACATTTTCTTAAATTGAGAAGCACCAATGAATTCAGATTAGCCATAACTAAATCATGGTTTTCCTTCCTTTGGCCGTTTCCTTACTTTCCATTTTCTTGTAATTTAAACTTTCCACATCTGAGAGTGAGAAATGTGAGTTCCCAATTTTTCCATAGCTTCAGTACGTGCACTGGAAAATGTTTTAATGAACTGCTTGAATCAATGAATTTTAATGGTTTCCCCCAAGTCCTTCTGGAGATTTTTATGTGTAACTCTTGTCTTCCTGCTGTGTCTTCAGCATCCCAGGCCCAGCATCAACTTGTAATAAATCAAGGCTGTGGTAGCAATACTAGAAAAGCTGTTTCTTAGTTTAATGATAGCAGTAATATTTTACTGCTAAAATTAATTTACATGATCATTTTCACACAGTTCTCTCTCATTTTCCTTTGTTTGTTTGTTTGTTTTGAAATGTAAACTCCTAAAATAGTTCTCTTTTTACATTTAGTAGTACCCAGATGTCACAAGGGATCCAGAATTTATCCTTAACTTGCCTGGAAATTCTTTCTATCTTAATAGGTACCCAGTATTTTTTTTTTTTTCTTTTTTTTGGTACCCAGTTTTAAAAGCATTTTTTCCATATTTACATTTTACTCAAAGGCTTTTCTAGAAATGTTGTACTCTATGCATGCTATTTTTTGTCAGTGTGTCTAGGCTTTGTTTTTATCATGTCAGGGATATGACTTGTGAGTTTTCCTTTATCTGTGAGAGAAAGTCGACCTTTCGTGCTAATTCCACTTCCTGGTGAGTCAGCCTTCTTTCTCTTGGACTTGTCTCCTCTCTCAGTGCCGGTAACTCCTCACATTCCACTGATTCAGCAACTACCTATCCTATCCATGTCAACTTCAAACTCATTGTACCAGACCCATACTTGACCCAGGGACTTCTTTATCTGGCCAGTCTCTTAACTTTTCAAAGCCTCAGTTTTCATGTACAAAAAAAATAAATACAGAAATAACATAATTTATCATCTTACTAACTAGAGCATAGTAAAGGAAAAGAAAAATAAGGCAATTAAGGATCACTAACAATAATAATTTTCTTCAGGAAGGAGGTAATGGTAAAATAATGAGAATTTATTGTATCACAAAATTCAACTTCCAGGCAGCTACAATTAGGTGGCAAGTTCTCTTGTGTATTATTTTTTTTTCCCTCCAAAAATTTGGCCTGAAATTATCCAGATCTGTTTCTTGTATGTATCCCCTGTTCTCAATAGTATCACAAAGAGACACTGAAGAAAATTTTCTCAAGATATGTCAAAGCTTACTTAAAATGGAGAGGGAAAAGCTGTAACAGCAACTGATTCATTTATTCAGCAAATACTTCCTGAATGCCTTCTCAGCACTACATCCCATGCAGATGTGGCTCCAACCACTGCAGATATTTCTATATGGAAAGGAACTGACCCTCCAGGACCATATACCCTCGCTTGGGAGAGGTCAGCAGTCCAAAAAGCAGAGCACATGTGTTTCCACAAGCTACAGAGAAAGGATGTGCCAAGCATCCTACATCTCTGTTCACTGATTCCAAGAGCTGAGCTCAGCCTTTTTATAAATAGCAAGGGAAATAATAAGACTGCAATTCCAGTGGGAGATGGCAGTGACTACATTTTCTTCTACTAAAGTGTATTATTAATAAGATCAACCTTGAATTAGATTTCAGCACCAATGCTAATGATTTTTCATGTCTTTTACTTTCTTCTAGTCTAGAATTACCTTTTTTTTTCATGACTATGATATCTTTGAATGAAATATACAGTATATCATGCTTTTATAGGAATACATGTGTCTCTACTCGAATCACCCTTTTTTTAAAATAGGAAAATATTTAGAATTAAAGAGTTTTCATTAGGTCTAATTAGAAGGTCTCATTCCAATTCCAAGAAGAATAGCAATTTATAAATTATTAAACAAAATCATAATTTTTATCTAGAATCTTCCATTTCTAAAAAATGAGTTTCCCCCCCAAAAGAACCATTTCATTTTTAAACAGAGTGTATCTTCCATCTCTTAATACTTTACTTATCATGGTTGAAATTCATTTGATCTATTAATCGTCCCTTACATGTAGTTCCACCTCTTCTAAAAATTTGGCTTTGTGATACAATTAACTTGAACTGTTTACAGTTGCAAATTATAATAATATTTTGAAAATATAAATAACTAATACTTAGGGAAGGTTTCATAGGAAAGGTATTGGCAAAAGTTAGGGGACTTGAATTCTACTAGTTTTGTCATGCACTAGCTAGATGTACTCCACAACTTATTTAATTTTATTTAAATTATGTCCCTTATTGTAAAGCAATAAGGCTGGATCCTTTCAGTGGTAATATTTGAAAATAATAAAGATAGCCCTTTCCAAGTCATACTAACCAAATATTTAAATACATCAACTGATTAAACTTTTATGATAAAGTTAAAAAGAACTTTGCATTTTTAAATATTTCTGTTTAAGACACAATAACGTAAGAAAGGAAAAACAACCCTCAACCTCATTGCTCATGTAATTATTATAAAGAAATACACGCACAGGGTTTAAACAAAAATCCAGACATTGGAGGAAATAAGAAAAATAAAAAGTAAAAGTCTTCATTTGTACCCCCAACAATTCCATTCCATTTCCTGATAAACATTATTAATGTTTTGCTGTGAGACATTTAGAAATTATGGCACACCAAAAAATATATGTGTTGCCTAAGTTTTTCCTAATATATGCAGACCCTATCATAAAACTGCATGCATATCATATTTTAAAAGAAAAATTGTTTTAGAGAATATTTTATTACATTAGGGAGTGGTTAAAGAGAATTTGCTAAAATTTCCTTAAAATGCCTACATAGGTAGTAAATGATGTTTCCTGTCCTATGCACAGAGAGAAAGGACAGAGGCACATTTGGAAATGGGCCCACGGGTTTTCTCAACTAAACATCACTTTTTAATAGGTATACCACCTATGGGATTGGGTTTTTGGAGCAGTTTTGAATATTATGTTTAATTTATTCATTCAAATAAAATAAGTTGGAATGTGATTTTTTTCTTTTCTGCAAAGTAATTATTTCCCCCAAAGTTTCAGTGGAACATGTAAAGAGCAGCCCAAACATCCAGAGCTGGACAAGTTACTGGGGTCTCAACATACAATCACCAATTTAATAATTCAGACAGTTCTCTTGGAAAGGTCTCAAGTATTTTCTGAAAGGGTACTACGGTTTCCAAAAACCCCATAAGAAGACCTGGGAGGTAACAATAGAACCATCTGCTCTGGGCAACTGATGCTGAAAGCTAGACCAAGAAGAACAAGCATTCTTCTGTATTTGTGGGTAGCCTAAGATCTGTATTACAGCTGTTCCGAGCAAATTTACGTTATAGGGTTTCTGGAAGCTATACGTGCATTTCATGATGGCAAGATGACCTCAATATCGGACCTAAAGGAAATTAGATTCAGCAATATTTTGCAACTATAGGATTCACATTTTCAAGGCAAAAAGTAAGTGAACTCTTCTTCCTTGTAAGGGAGCAATGAGAGTACACCAGGAAAGACCCTACCGTGAGTCATCTCTCCAATCAAGTCAGCATCAATACTCAAACATTATTAACTACAGTAGAAAAAAATCAACTTTAAATACAAAGAGAACTTCTCTGCTTGTGTATATTATGGCCACTAATAAAAAGAAAACTTCTACTAGAGAGCCAGTCAACCCTTATAAATGTATGGCAGCATGTTGTGATAGAAATGGGATCTGAGCTATGCTTCCGGTTCTGAAATCCAAGCTCTGAACCTCATTTGCTGCGCTGTCTTGACCAAGTCTTTAATCTCCCTGACTCTCACTTTCTTCATCTGAAAAACAGAGATGACAATAGTACCTGGCTCCTTGGGGTGTTATGAAGATTAAACATGTTTAATACATCTGAAACAATTGCTCGGCACATAGTAAGTGCTATGTAATACTAGTTAATATTTTCATTCTTAGTCAGTGAGTCTATACGAGAGCATAGGGAAGATCCAAATAAAGACAATGATAATATGTTTCAGTTGAAAAATAATTTATGCAAAAAAGTTACTGTTGAGTTAATACACGGAAACAAAATATTTGTTTAAAAGAGTTAAAAAGACGAGCATTCTGTATTTAGATTTTAAAAGTATGTGCAAGATATTTTAAAATATTGTGTAAAGGTTTATGTTGATGAGGTTAAAAATCCTCCATTGATAAATGCATTTCTTCATAGAAATTGAATGCACACAAATAGGAAGGCACGCTAGGAGGGAAATTGTTGAATTCATTAAAAAATAAATTTTACAGCTTTTTCTGAGAACTTCTTAATGAAAAGGCAGCAAAAAGATAATGAGGAAGGACCCAACAGATGTTGGTTTCCCCTGAAATTTGCCAAACTTTTACAGCATCATTATGATAGATTTCCATTTGGGTCTCCACAGTTTAACAATAAGTGGGACATTTGGATCTAGAAGAGAGCAGAAATGATTAAAGAGTTGGAAACCCAGGCTTAAGAGGAAGGAATCACGGAAATGATGTTGGTTGGCCAAAAAGAGGAGAAGGCTGTGGGTTACTTAATTGCAGCCTTGGTGTATATAATATGCCGTTTAAAGGGGTTGGGGAACAGATGTTGTTCCCCAATGAAAATAGTGCAAGATGGAAAGAGTGCTTTGGCTCTGGCTTGAGAAAAATCTTCTTATAAAGAGTTAACATTTTTTTTTTTTTTTTGTAAAGAATTGTTGAGCTGCTAAACCTTTGTTCACTTTAATATTTCACTCAACTAATATTTATCCAGTTCCTTCTGTGTCTTGGATACTGTATGAAGTACTAAGAATTAATTGATAAATAATTCACAGGCAGATACTGAGTTAGATATATTGAGTGAGATTTTCCCTTTGCCCCAGAATTGTCCTGACAGTCCACTTGGTGGCTTCTGTGTGAGCCACCAAGAATGTGAGACAAGTAAGCCAGCCAGGTAGAAACATGGTAGCAGTGAAATGCTCTGCATTTCCACTATGTAAGAACACATGAGTTTCCTGAGATCACCATGGAAAGCAGCTAGATAGCCACTTTTTTGTTGAGAGCCCACCCAAAGCGCTGCCCTGAGGGTAAGAGGAACCAGTGTCAAGATGGTCTAAGGGAACATCTGACAGAGAAAAAAACAGCATAGATCTTCCTGCTCGGGAAATTTTTCAGTGGGAAGGCTCTTCTTGTAGGCCCACCTCTCTACCCAAAGACTCATCTCGGAGCCACTATCTAAATACCTTCATCCCAGAGGCACCAATACCGTAACCGGTCTTGGATTAGCCAAAGAGACGACAGCAACCAAAAGGCAAAACATGGGAGGCCAGTGCAAGTGTGAGGTAAAGCAGCTATCTATTATCTATCATTCAAGAGACTTTTAATACGTACCTCTCTGCTTCTCCTTGCTAATAAATATTGTTCCTAAAACTCCAAAAAGCTTTGATTGTTTCTTTATCTATGTCAGTGCACCTCCCCCCCCCCCGCCAAAAAAAAAAAAAATTAAAGTATAATTCAAATAGCTTTGGCTTTAAGTGTATTTATTGTATTCTAATGATCTGAAATTTGGTAATCAAACAATATCACTCAGAGTATCTCAGTAAAGAAAATATTATGTTTTCCTTTTCAGGGTTTCTCACACTCTAAATAACATGCACATTTCTAGTGGCTGTAGTGACTGCTGTGATGTGTCACCCAGTCCCTGCCACTAAGGGCAGAGGCACGTGTTGCCCCAGCTACTTGCAGTATGGCTCCAAGCTGGGTCCTCTCAGGAAATTTCCTTGGGTTGGAGGAAGCCACTAGCATTAGAACCCTTGGAGGGTGCACCTGCATCTGCATCTGTTTGATACAGGATGGAAGATCTGGTCGGATTCAGGATATCGCGGAAGGGCCATCAGCGCCAAGCTCCCCATGAGATTGGCTGAGGCCTTTATTGTAGAAGTTCAGCTTCGCGGACTTCCTGCACTCCCTGGTGGCCTTGTTCCCGGAGCACACCCCGATAAACCCCTTTCATGCACATCTTTGTCTGAGTCTGTTCTGAGAAGATGAATATACTTGTACGCAGGAAGTAAGCAACAAATGAATGAAAGCTTAATGTAGGTATTATGCAAGTATCTAAATGCAAGCGCATCTTCACCCTCATCTCAAACTCATTAATATTAGAATTATTTGATCTCAAGTAGAAGGGTAGCAGAGAAATCAATTTATTTGCCAACACGTAAATCTGCTGCCCACTGCCCACCCCTGCTCCACTTCACCATTCACTTCCGAACAGGAGAAAAATGCGGTTGCGTTACCATTAGACTCAATTGTATCACAAAATAACAAATACGTGACCTGCCACTTCATCTTCTACTTCTCTCCTCATATTTCCCCAGTTGTGTTTGTGAAGCAATTGAAGACTTATTAGAGCCAGAAGTGGAAAGGTGTTGCACACTAATTTATGAAAGGTGACTGAAAAAAGGTATTCCTTTCATTATGTAAGCTATAGAAATTCTCTAATAAGGACATTTTACATATTGGAAAAACTTCTTTTTAGAATATATTATCTATTTTATTATACAGCCAAATGATAACTGAACAATGTGATTCTAATACACTGTTCTGGCTTGGGTAACTGCAAATTTTTCGGAAATGGTATCCAGACACATTTTTCCATGTAAATATCTCTGGTGAAGGAAAATTATAATGAATAATTTGTAGCTGTCTGGAAATGTTCTTAGAAAACTTAATTAATGGAGTTGTTAGGTTAAATTCCCCCCCCCGACCCCCCCCCCCCAAAGAAAATGCAGCACTGCAGATAATGCTCTGAATCCACACAGTTTATTTGGGAAGTGATCCTAGGAAGGGGAGAAGGGAAGGAAGGAAACCAGCAGAGGCTATATTAGTGAACAGCTGACCACTCTAGGCAACTAAGAGCTCAATCCCTGTGGGACATACCTCAGAGTTGTCCCACCTGCAGTAGGAGAAGGCTGGAGTATTTCACTACAATTGTACTGGCCGGGGAACGGCTGCTTCCACAGTGTGCACAGCCCAGCCCTTCCAGCCTTCCTCAATGTGTGGACCAAGCTCGCTCCTCCAGCCAAAGCTGATGAGAATGGGGGGTGGGGGGCGAGAATGCTTTTTCCACGTGTACTGTTGGTAGGAATATAAATTGCTACAGTCACTATGGAAAACAGTGTGGAGGTTCTTCAAACTAGAACCACTCTATGATCCAGCCATTACACTTCTGGGAATATATATGAAGAAAATAAAATCACTATGTCCAATACCCCTCTGTTCACTATAGCATTATTTATCATAGCGAAGATATGAAAACAATCTGTGTCCAACAACAGATGAGTGGATCAAGAAAAAGTCACACACACACACACACACACACACACACACACACACACACACATACACATACACACACAGGCATGCCGAATGTTATCCAACCATAAAAAAAGAAGGAAACTCTGCCACTTGTGACAATGTAGACAAAATTTGACATCATTATGCTAAGTGAAAGACAGCAAGGCAAATACTATATGATCTCACTTATATGTGGAATTTAAGTACAGTGAGCTCACAGGAAGAGAGAACAGATTGGTAATTGTCAGAGATGAGGGCCCTGGAGTGGGGAAATTGATAAAGGTGGTCAAAAGGTATGAGCTTCTAGTTATAAGATGACTATGTTATGGGGCTATAGAGTATGGTGAGTATAGTTAACAGTACAGTACTGTAAGCTTAAAACTTGCTAAGAGAGTAGATCTTAAAAGTTTTTATTATAAGAAAAAAATGTAACTGAGGTGATGATAATCAAAATGATAATAATTTTGCAATAGTCACATGTATGAAATCATTATGTTGTACATCTTAACTTCTATAATCTGATATGTCAACTGAACTGCAATAAAGTTGAGGAAAGGTATACTGTAAATTATAAACATTCACAAAACATGTGTAGTCAAAATTTAAGATAGAAAATATTCATTTTAACATGTTATAATAAAATGAGCTGAATATTTAGCCCCTTATTAGATATGATTTAAAAATATTTTCTCCCATTTAGAAGGTTGCCTTTTCATTTTGTTGATGGTTTGCTGTGCAGTAAAGAAGCTTTGTAGTTCCATGTAGCCGTGCTTGTTTATGTTTGCTTTTGTTGCTTTTGTTCATTTTTAAAACTAATTCATTCTCAGAAATCAATCTCAGAAATGCAGCTGAGACTTTGTGATATAAATAAATTTTTCTTTTCTTACTTCAAGTGTGAAGTCCCAAGTGTTCCCAAATTTTAAAAATTTATTTTATTGTTTTTTGACAGAGACAGAGAGAGATAGAAACAAAGAGAGACAGAGAGAAGGGAGAGAACCCAGAGCAGTCTCTATAGTTGTACATCATCAGTTTTCAACATGGTTTTGTTCCACACAGGTGGGCAGGGGCTGCACAGGGCGGAACTGGGCTGGGGGCCTCCTGCATGGGAGGCATGCCCCGTCGAGCCAGGGGCCAAACGGGGGGGCAAGAACTGAGCTGAGGGCCTCCCGCTTGGGAAGCACAGCCCAGTTCAGCATATGGGTCTGCACGGGCCGGGGCCGGGATTCGGTCCTAGGTCCCTGGAGCTGCAAAGCCAGTGCTTAACCTGCTGAGCCATCCCGGCTTCCCGAAGTGTTCCCAAATTTTAAGTGACAGTATTAGGTTGACCCCCCCCACCCCCCACCCCCCATCAAGAGGTCACATTCTCTTTGTTATCCTCCTTTCAAAATCAGGTTTGTTACAGAAGGCTAGAGACCAAAAAGCCTGGAATGAGCCAGGGTAAGCAAGGAAGTTTGTGATTGACACATACTTGCTTGGCACTCAAGTTATCAGCAGGCTAATGTCTCCTCAAGGGAGAATGTCTTTGTTGTCAAAAAACCAGCCTCCAGGAGACAGGAAATGGGGACTATTGAGCCAATAGCATGTCAGTATCCCAGTTTGTAAAACACATACTATTTAAGTAATCTCTTGCTGTTTACAAAATTATTTTACACACACTGACTCATTTAGTCCGATGTGGAAACCATGATTGAAAAAAGATTAAATAACCCTCCCCACCCCCACCCCCCATTGATAACCAAATAGTAAGTAATAGAGATGGAGCACCAACTTAGTTCTTAGAGGGAGAATTTTGCTCAGCCCTCTTTCCACCAGTCTACTCATCTTCCAGTCTCCTTTAGGGGACCCAGTAAATCATTGTACATTTAGGCAATACGTATATGGTTGAACACCAAATTTGAACTGTGACACAGCTCAATCTTAAAATTAAGCCATGACAAAATTACAATGTACATATTTTTTAAATTAGAAATCTGATCATAATTTCCGGTGTTTTCTAAACCAGAGTACTCAACTCTTCTTTTTCCTGTCTGCCTAAAACCGCCACTCCAGTAAAATTAGAATGACATTTGTTAAGTGTATTAGTTATCTATTGCTACAAAAGCATGCAAAATAATGAAACTAGACTGCAGTCACAAAATACCAAAATTAAGTCAAAATGGATCATCAGACCTGAAACAATAAATTGCGTGGAAGTATAGGTACTGAACTTAGAGACCTTGGGCTCAAAGAGGATTTTTTAAATTTGACCTCAAAGGCAAGGGAAGTAAAAGCAAAAATAAATAAATGGGACTATATCAAACTAAAAATCATCTGCACAATAAACACAAACAAACAAATAATCAATAAAACAAAGGCAACCAATCAAATGGGAGAATACAAGGGGAAAGCAGGCTGATAAATTTTTCCTCCACTGTAATATTGTTTATTACATTAGACATATCTGGATATAACTGGTTCTGTGTAGTCACGTGGTTATGCCCCTTACATAATCTTGACCTGTACACAGAGATGCTTACATTTCTCACCCAGTGCACATTAAAATGGAAGAGTGTCAGACACTCAGTTCAAGCAGCATGCTATTATTGAATTCTTAACAGTGGAAAAAGTTCCTCCAATATTTAAAAAATTTTTGAAAAAACAAGGTGAGGACCTCTTAAAGAAGATCAAAACAGATGATGAAAATTGGGTTCATCATTATGACCCCAAGACAAAAGGCAGTCCATGGCATACCACCGTAAGGGATCATTGCAGCCAAAAAGAAAAAAAAAACCAACTCAGGCATTGGCTGGGAAGGTGGGTTTTCCTTGTTCTTACTTGGCCCTTGTTGAAACAATCGTGGTAACATACGGGGTGAAGTTTTTTCTCTGTCCACAATGCTAGTGTTATAATCCCTTATAATTAGTTGTAGCTGCACCTTTTCTTAAGAATGATCTCATCTCCTCCTTTTGTTTCCCTGTACTTTCTCCTTCCCTTCCTCCCCTCACTTTCCCCTGGCTCTTTTCTTCCTGCCTATGGTAATACAATCTAGCTCTTGCCTCAATAAGGCTATCTTATTTTCTCTAAACCTTTCCCATAGGCTTTGCAATTTTCTTTTGAACTTCCTCCAAAAGCTAGAGGAACCCTAATTTGCTTGGCTACTTTCCTTTCTCTTCTATCATATACTGTATTTTTCTGTGTATAAGATAATACTTTTCTCTAAAATTGTTGGACAAAAATTTGGGGGTCATCTTATATGTGGGAGTAACCTGTGTATTTGTTAGGTAGGCAGCTAGGCATGAGCAGTAGGAGGGGCAGAAGGTAATATGATCAGTGTTTTGTCCACCCAGATCTACTCTCCAGAGAACACGCAAGTCCACTCCCCAGGGACCACCAACCAACGTCCACCCTCCAGGGACTAATTTCTTGATTAGAACATTCTCATAAGGGAAAAGTAAAATTCAACCAGGTTTATCTAGTTTTCTGCACATGCGTAAACAGCTGGAGCCTGTCCTTGGCTTAACCTTAGCTTCATTATAATGTAATTATAATAAATTAGCATTGTGGTTTGACCCCCATCCCCACCGCAGCCCCTGTGAGTTTTTCTGTATGCATTCTGGGTAAGGGCATGCACAGAAAGAAAAAAGTCATATGACCTACACATGTCAATCAAATGGCCTAAATTTATGTCATACTTGAAGGGCTATCTCAGGCCCAGCAATAAAACTTTTGCGGGCCTTGGCTTCTTGGCTCAGCCCCTTTCTCTTTTGAAGTGTATTTCAATAAAGCTTTACTCTGCTTTCCTTTGTTTCGCTGATCTGTAATTATTTACTGTGTCAGTGGAAAGAACCGTGCTTCTCACTGCCTCCATGTGGTAACATATTGATTGCTTTATATTTGGTTAGAAAAGTGGGGGTCATCTTCTATATGGGGGCATCTTATGCATGGAAAACTATGGTACTTCTTTATGTTGAAAAGTCTTTGGAGTCACTATGCCATCTGATGAAGACTAGATTAGGCATGAAAGAGTGACAGAGCCATCTAAATAGTATTAATAATGAAGGGACAGGGCAGGTAGATAGGAGAAATGAGGAAAGGAGGAGGAAGAGGAAAGAAGGGAGGAATTTCGGAGTTGTTAAGGAAAGTTGGAGAACAGAAAAAAAAAAGTGAACAGATCAATAATTATGGAGGTTTGTTGCCATGCAAAGACAACAAAATTAAGGTCAGGAGAGAGAGGTTAAGTCAGTTTTCATTTCAAGAGGATGAAATGGCAGGATAGAGAGTCAGTTTACACAAAGAAGATGTTTAACTAAAAGCCAGATATAGAATGCAGAAACTTCATCTGATAGGTCCACACTAGTTGGGAAATAAGTTCTAGATATCAATACAGGAAGAGGTGAAAACTCCTTTGATCCTTTGCTAATCTAAAAGTAGAATCCCAGAATAATCAAAATCACAAATAATACTATTTTCTGATTTTTTTGGTCTCATGCTACCCATTTCATAAACCCACCTGTTTGGGGTGGGGGTGGGGGTGCTAATCTTGGTCCCAAACAGTCTATGTACGTGGATGGCTTCCTGGTCCAAGCGCTCATTATCGAATCATAGTCTTTTCTACCCTTTTTATAAACACAACTTTCAAAGATACTTTCTCCAAAAGCCATGTGCTTTGATTAACAGGTTTAAGTGCTCTAATAACCATGTGTTTGAATGTAGATTAACTCATAGACCCAGATAATGAATCTTGTCCTGTCGTTTTTTAATTTTTTTTTTTAAGCCGAAGTTAAAAGAGAAAGCTTTGAAAAAATGTGGAGAAACTCAACTATGTAATTTTGATAGCCTTAGGGCAAAGGGACTTAACACAAAGAAATAATCGTCACTCATTGAAAGAGCATATGGGCTTTGCAAAAAGATTAATGCCAAAATTCTGTGCTTAATTACAGTTGTTGAAGAAGCTAGAAAAAAAGGCATCATGAGTTTTTGGACTAATCAAAGACAGAGCAATTCAAATAAACTGTCCTAGAGTCAATAATGAGTCCTTGGTCAAATTTTCATAAGCCTCATTTTTATTATGAATTATAAGACATTACCTTTATTTGGGGGAGTGGGGGAGAGCCTGGTTGAACATTCTCAATTTGATAGAGAAGGTATCAATTATTTTGTTATATAAAATTAACTAATAATGTCTGAGAGTTATAATATTTAGGTTTTCTTGCCTGAGCAATGTCATTCACAGTAACCTCCTGATAAGGTAAGGACTATATATTGTGATTGGTAACTTTTCTAGAGGAGAAAAAGAATAAAGTATCAAGAACAGGGAAATGTAATCGATATGAAAGACCACCTAACTAATTATACCGAAACAGCATCTCTTCTGTAATCCAGACAAAGCTGACCTATGCTGAGGCTAGTATGTCCACTAGAGGAACCCTGACAAAGAAAAGGAGTATCTGGCTGGCCTTTTGTCAGAGATGAGGCTAATGACTAGGTTTTTAGGAAGAACTGCAACTTTTCTTTCTGACATTCTAAGGAGGCTTTTGGAATAGACAGTGCTAACAGTTCATGAACAGAAAAATAAATTCTTCATTATAAGCCTTCAAGAGATAACTTGTATTAACTAATAGTGGTTGTAGTTATGGCTGCTTCTGTTGGGCATAGGAAAGGATATATATTATGTCAGAGATAGTTTAGAGTTTGGGTTAAATTCAAAGTCAACTCTACAGAACATGACTACTGAGTTTGAACTGGCCACCATTCTTGACATCATCTGTTTCTAATGGATCACCTATAAAATGTAAAGGAATTAAAGCTGTACTTTATACACTTAAAACCAATAGCATTTCCAGACTGCCAATTTTAAGATAATGGAAATACTGCTCCAATATTTCAACTACTTTTCTAGCAACATAGCTATATATGATTTGGGTAGTATGCTAATTCTGCTCACTTTTCTGAATAACCACAATGAATAAGCTACATGTATATAGATATAACTTGTGAAGGAAGTCTAAAAGCCTGACACAGTGAGAGAGACATGCAGTTTCAATTCTAGTAAAACAAACCATATGCCTAATTAAATATATATGTTTTCTATTGATCTTTCCAGTAATTGCTAAAAATATATACACATGTTTTTGGATAATCATCAATTAGTTTGGGGTCACTCTCATCTGACATTCTGCATCCTCTGTCTCTTTCTCACCTGTTGCTGAGATTAGCCCTTGTGATCGTAAGCTTTTATTTGTAGACTTGAGCTTCTTGAACTTTTACAGACTTGGAAGTCCATTGAACAAACAAAAAAGTACCTCTATGAGAACATTGTATGTTATAAAAGTGGTCCTGTGAACACATTTTTTTTCCCCCACTATGTCAGAACAAGATAAAAAACAAATACAAGGCTATATATCTTTTCCTGGAATAACTGTGTATAAAATTGAGAAGGGCCCTCTCTTACCATGCCTGAATTGCTACACTGTCAAGCCAAGCCCTGCTCTCCCTTCTGATCACTGTTTCATTCCCTCTTTCTTCATAAAATTTTCCCTCACAAAATCCTTATCATTTTAGAAACTATAACTCTCCTTCTAAAGGAAGGAAGGAAACATAAAATTGGACAAAAGGGTGAACTAAATCTGCTTAATCTAGCACTGTTAGAATAGGAACTCTTGAGAAAAATGGAAAGTTATTTCTACATTATGTATAGTTATAAATACTATGTGGTACAGAATGAACACTCAATAAGTAAATCAGTGAGTTCATTCATTATCAACCAGATACTGAATCTGAACATTGGTGTATTGATTTAAGACAAATATAGAAATAAAAGAAAGATACTTATAGGTAGGCCAATTGTATTGAACCATTTTTTTTAGTACAGATATACTATGATTTGACAAAACAATAACAAAGAAAGCTGCTTTCAAAACTAGATGGAAGTTTTACTTGAAGAGTTAGCATGAGCTTAAGGTATGCAAATATAAACCATAAGTTTATTATTGGTAAGGTTGAAAAGGCTCAATATGATTTGCTGCCCTCCACCCTTTTAAAAGTAATCATGATTTTATAAGGCCTGCTTTGGCTGTAGGCAAAAGTTGAACCCCTGTGTCAAAGAGAAGTGATGTGTTGGCTCCCATCCGTTTCCCATAATTCATGAATATTATCTTTTTCCAAAGGATTACCATCCTTGGGAATTTTAGTTTTTCCATTCCAAATCTAATGTTACATGTATTGCTTTTCCTGTCAATAAAAAGAGGAATTAAGACTATTCAAATACACACAGAGTTTAAAAAAAAGCCATTTCCAACTTTTTTCAACTCACTGTACATTTGCAAGTTCAAACTAAAACTACTCTTAAATCCAGTTTTGGTGACATGGTTTTATTTTAATAGATTACAGTAATTTTTTCTCTTGTATCTCTAATTTTCTCCTTAAATGATCTTCTCATTTAAATGAATATTTAAGTTGATATTTGTCCCTGTTATCAGTTTACACACACCGAGCACCAATTCTTTGGCCCCTGGTGGAAAGAATGGTGGTTTCTTCAGTACTGAAGTTGGACTGTATCTGGAATATCAGGTCAATGTCCTAGAGGACCTGAAGTTCCCCTTGTAACTTTTACATTAACATTGCTCCCCTGGCAAGCAACAAAGAAGTTGCTTCATCAAAGAAGTCAGCCAAGGAGAGTCTATAAATGGAAGTTGTGCTACAAGGAGCAAATGCACTGAAAAAAACTGCTGACGGGCATAAAATCTTTTGATCTGTAGATGGAAAACTCTAAGACAGGAAGGATTTGGGGCATTTTCATTCTGATTGACTCTGTGGTTTATTCAAGCAATTATTCCTTGGGCTAAAATAAATGCAGAAGTGGTATGTTGAGCACACAGCTGTGGAGGGAAGCATGGTGAATTTCAATGAAAATCTACTTGGATCTTGAAGTTCAACTCTTAAAAACAGCAAGGGACACAAGAGAAGTAATATTGTTTCCTGAAATTCCCTGTTTTTATTTAAGAGGTTAAAAAAAAAA
>PVKE010008763.1:16825-46850 GCA_004027555.1 Craseonycteris thonglongyai | reverse complement strand
CAGTGCATAGTTATTTCTATTTTACTTTTTGACAGATAGAGAGAGAGATAGAGACAGAGACAGTTAGAGAACCAAACTGTGGGAACTCCCCAGTTCAGCACGTGGGTCCTGCCTGGGCCGGAGCCGGGATTCGATCCTCGGTCCTCATGGCCTCAAAGCGAGCGCTCAACCCGCTGAGCCGTCCCGGCTTTCCCCTCCTGGAATTTCTTAGACTTACATTGGCAGCAACCATTTTTTGCTGACATTAGTGCCAGGAAATAAAAACAATATTTTAGGCTGCAGAATGGAGGGAAGGAAGTTGTGTGGTGTGTTTGTGTGGGTGCACAAGTGTAGAAAAGATAGCTTGCTGAGCTAGGTGTCAGAAGTCATGTATTGGAGTCTGGGCACATCTCTTCAGTTCCCTAAGCCTCAGTTTTTTCATCTATAAAATGGGAAGAATGATCCTCGTCTTGCCTGACTCATATGTTTAGGGACGATCAAATGAGGCAGTGAATGAGAAAGCCTTTGAGCTAACCTGTGTTTTACTAGTTACTAAATAGACGCCTGATGCCTTGGCTGTTCTTTGAAAGAAAAGCCAGAATATATTGGAATTGGTTTTTTGTTGCTTTTGCTTTGCTGACTGTGTTTCTTTTCATCATTCAAATTTAATACAATTCTGCACAGAAACTGAGCACAAGGCAAATTCAGCTTTATTTAGGTTATAGGTCAATGGGGCAAGGAAGAGTCAGTTCAATATGAGTCTAGCGTCCTTACGAACATTTGTCCTAATTTCAGATATTTCACCCCATGCATCCAGCCACGCATGTCAGTATCTCATTCAGAAAATATGGTCTGTATAATTAAATATTGATAAAAAAAGAAAAATGAGAGAAAGAGAGAGGCGCAGGACAGTGACCGTAGGACAGAGGCTTTGCTCTTTTCTTTGTGTCTGAAAGGGCAGTCAGCAACCCAGACCAAAAAGAAAGAACCCTTTCATGATGCCCATCAGAGCAGGTGACTCGTTTTGGCTGAGAGGCCCAGAATTTCACCCTCCAGCTCCTTTTACAATTCCCAGGGGAACAGTGTCCGTCACCAAGAGCCACCTAGGCCTGGTTTGGGAAGAACATGCTGCATACAGCTCGTAGGCTGCACTTTTTACAACTTGCTTGCTCAGTGCCCTGACGCTTTTCCTCTGCTCCTTAGTTTCTACTGGGGCATGAGCCATGCCACTTCATCCTGCTGCAAGCCATCTGTCTCAAGATGCATTTTCCAGGACGTGTAACACGCCTGAATGTGGAAGGACCTCTGGCAGGTCTGTTTTGGAGTGGGAATCTCCCAGTGTCAAGGCGCAGGATGTGTTTGAGGGAAAAGGAAGAAAGCCAGCGAGGCTGTCGCCTACTGCCAGAGGGCAGGCGGGTCTGAGAGGAGATGGGGGAGGCTGGCAGGGAGCAGGCCCTGTAGGGCCTCCTAGACCATGGCAAGAAGTCTGGCTTTGCCCCAAGAGCCAAGAAAAGCCACTGACTGGTGTTAAATGCTGCTGGCGGAGGTGGGATCAGGATGAAGCATCATCAGATTTGCATTTTGAAAGCCTCACTCTGGCATCTGTGTGGAAAATGAGTGGGAAAAGACAGTCCATTAGGATGTGTTGGGATCCTCCAGGCAGGAGGTGACAGGGCTGAGACTAATGTGGATGACAAAGAGGCATTCCATGGTTTTGATTCCTTGGCAGTTTTTATACCCTTTATACTATATAAAATAGTGATGTGGTATCTATGTTAGGGCTACCATTATAAAATACACAGACTGGGTGGCTTAGACAACAGAAATTTATTTTATGAGAGTTCTGGAGGCTAGAAGTCGAAGATTAGGTGTCAGCAGGGTTGGTTTCTTCTGAGGCCTTTCTCCTTGGTTTGTCAATGGCCATCTCCTCCCTGTGTGGTCGTTCACATGGTCTTCCCCCTGTGCATGTCTATGTCTTGCTCCCCTTTTCTTATAAGGACACTAGTTATGTTGGAGTGGAATTTACCCTAGTGATCTCATTTTAACTTCATTATTTCTTTAAAGACCCTGTCTCCAAATACAGTCACATTCTGATTCCCAACATACCAGTACTTTTTCTTTTTCTTGGATTCCCTAACAAGAATATTTAGATAACCTTAAGAGTTTCTATTATTTGTTATTGTCCACCCCTCCCCCCGACCACACACACAGTAACCACATTATGTATAGGAAAAGTTGCATAACTATTTGATGGATTTCATTTGGGTTTTGGCCTTCCACCAGAATGTTGAACTTGACTATTGTGATATCTATTATAGCAAAATTAGCCACAGAAATTTACTTCTTGGTAACAAGTCGGTTGCAATTACCTTCTTTGTGGGTTCAAGAAATACCTGTTGTAGGAAACAGCTGTCGACTTCATTCTGACCAAAAACTCGACTTCTCATCTCATCCCATGGGTGTATCGAAATGTTTGTTGAGTGTTGTATCTAAAAAGAATACTTCAGGGTATATCCACATGAGTAGCATGCCCTTCTAGTAATTTAGTCTGCTAGGGAAATAAAGGAAGCACAATAGTGATGGTATTATAGGGTAGACTATGTCCTCGGTCAGGGGCTTTCAAAATGTTGTCCCCTGACCACAGCATTAGCATCACCTGGATATTCAGCCCCCACCCAGACCTGCTGAATCAGAAACTTTGGAAATAGGGACCAGCAATCTGTGTTTTGATAAGACATCCAGGAACTGTGATGTATGCTCAAGTCCAAGAAACATTGCTTAATTGTGAGAAGTGCATGCCATGAGATTTAAAAGAGAGAGAGAGAGAGAGAGAGAGAGAGAGAGAGAGAGAGAGAGAGAGAGCTCATATTTGAAGGGGAATTGGGGGAGAATCTGGAAATATTTATAGAAGTATTTTGCATATGAGATTGGTCTTGAGGAGTGGGCTGGGTTCTGATATTTATATGTAGATGATCGCATTTACTACAGTTGCCATCTGCATGTTTATATATTTCTTTTACGAAAGTAATTAACAGTCTGGACTCTTACTCGAAAGATCTGCTAGCTGTCCCTTCCTTGCATTTTAACTGGCTCAGTATGAATTGAGGCTTCCACCAGCATATGTTCAGTTATAGAACCGGTAGCTGTGGTTGGAGGCATTTTGTTGGAGGAAACTTTCCATTCAAAACATTGCTTGAATTAGAGATGGAGATTCTGCCTCTATATCCTGAGACAAAATCAGGCCAAAACATCCTTGAGTCTCCTGGGGGGTAGGGATCATCTAGTCCAATAGCCCAGTTATGTAACCTCTGAGCTGGTCTTGACAGCTGGGTGGCACCAGGACACTCCGCATAGACACACACTTCTTCTGCTAGCCCAGTGAAAAATTCTACAGCAGGGGTGCGCAAACTCCGTCTTGAAGTTCAGTTCTGGCCCACAGCCTGTCTTTGTTTTAAAGTTTTATTGGAAACAGCCATGCCCATTCATTTACATATGGTCTGTGGCTGTGCTTGTACTACAGAAGTACAAAATCTTAATCCCTGTCTTAAGACTTGGTATTTGTAAAAACTCTTAAATGGCAAATAACCAAAACTCAGTTCAAACTAGCTCAAGTTAAACAGGAATCTATTGACTCCTAGACCTTTGAAGTCAAGGGAAGGTCTTGGGTGGAGACCTTCCCTTGAGATCCAAGTGGACTGTCTTCTCTGTGTTTGCTGCCTTCGTCATGTCAACCACACCTCCTACTACTGAGCTCTCTCCCTGCTCACTCAGTCTGCTTAACTCTTCTGCCTTCACTGCCTGTTTCCCTCTCATTCCATCCAGCCCCCTCTGCTAAGTTCAGATCTTTTTTTCTGGTGCAGTGGACCCTGCAGCCATAACATAAACAATAGACTTGGCATCGGACATTCTCGGTTCTAGTCTTCACTGTGCTATTGAATATAGAAACATGAAATAAGATATCAAGACACTGAAAAACAAAAAGCCCCCAATAAATAGAAGGGATTGCTTTCATTCTCTTAGAATCAAAGCATATTCAAGCTGGCAAAAGCATGAAAGTTCATCTTATCCTGGTAGTCTGGGTGACAAAAATGATCCATAAATGTGTTTTATTTGATTCACATAGTGTTCTTTTGCTAGCCGTTTAATATTTGAGCCAAGCTCTACAAACTGGGAGGTTTTACTTTAAAATCCAGATTTCTGGTTTCACTGAATTCATGTCCCCACATAGCAAGAATCAGTTGAAACCAAGTAGGGGCCATGCCTCTTTGGCCACATCTCCCACTCCGTTTGTCTTACCCCAGCCCACTCACTTATTTGCATGACCTCCTACCTGCTTAAGCATCCAGTCTGTGCTCCCTAATTTAATACAGTTATACATCTGATTTCAAAAGATCTGATTCCTGTCTGTTGAGCCTGGTGATCATGTAGCCCCAGCCAGATTCCCATAATGGAAAGCTCACTACCTAGAAAGGCACCCCATTTCATCTCTGGGTAGCTCTGACTGTTGGAAAAGTTTTCATTGTATAATCCAGGGTGTTCAACTTTTTGGCTTCTTTGGGCCACAGTGGAAAAAGAAGAATTGTCTTGGGCCCCACTAATGATAACTAATGAGTTAAAAAAAAAAAAAAAAGGTCACACACAAAAAATCTCATAATGTTTTAAGAAAGTTTACAAATTTGTGTTGAACCATATTCAAAGCCATCCTGGGTCGGACAAGCTTGATATAATTCATCCTCCTTAGCGTCTCAAAATGGGTCAGTGACCTTCTCCAAGTCCCCCACTGTTTCGGAGGATTAGAAATCAAAGGAGTCAGTGTGGCTCATCAAGCTAATGGTCTTTTTCCCCCTCCTAATGAGGGTATTTCTTTCTCACCTTCCTTACCCACTCACTAACCTCTGGTCCAATGTACGGATGAGGAGGTACATTTTAAAAAAATAATAATAATTCATCAAGTTTATTTTTGACTAAAATATTTGCTTTTGCAAATATTCTAAAGAACAGGAGTTGGCAGTTTTTTTCTGGAAAGGTCCAGATAGTGAATATCTTAGGCTTTGTAGGTCAGTCAGGTAGGTTCTATTGTAACGATAATAAAGGTGTGATTCAGGTTTTTGCTTTTTAAAAATTCTCAAATATGATTTCTAAAATGATAAATATCAGTAGATGCAACTCATTCCTAAACAAAAGCTCTTTCATGTTCATAATAAAATGTAAGTATAGGAGAGTCCTGAGGCCAGACAGTTTGAGAACTGCTGCCACTGTGCTTTTCTTTTACTACAAAAAGCTTATCTTAGGGGAAGCCGGGATGGCTCAGTGGGTTAGGCACTCACTTTGCAGCCCGGGGACTGAGGATCAAATCCCAGCCCTGGCCCACGTGAACCCATATGCTGAACTGAGGTGTGCTTCCATGTGGGAGGCCCCTGTTCGGTTCTCGCAGGCCCCCACCCCCACCCCTGTTTGGCCCCTGGCTCAAGGGGGTGGGCCTCCCATGCAGGGCCCCCACCCACCATATGGAACAAAACCATGTTGAAAACTGATGATGTACAACTATGGAGACGGCTCTGGGCCCTCCCCATTCTCTCTGTCTCACTGTCTCTGTCAAAAACAATAAAATCTTTTTTAAAAATCTTGTATTATAATATGGACTTTTCAGATTGTTCTACAAGAATGTCATTTTCTTGTAGACAGGAGCTATGCTAACTATTGTGTTTTATGATTGCATGTGAATTTGCACAATGTATTTTCAAATATTTTTTAAATTTTTATAACAGTTTATTTGAACCAAACTGACAAGCAAGATTTCAAATGCTCCCGAAAAATGTTTCTAGTAAACCTACTATAGGTCAGATATTATGCTTGGTGTTAGGACAAGAGAAGTGAGCTCAATAGATACCATCCCTGCCCTCATCAAACTTAGAATCTAATGACGGAAATAGATTAAGGAAAAAAATCACAACTGATTATATCAGTACATACTGAAAAATGCAATCAAGGGAGAGTATCAAGGACTGTGAGAACCAATAACAGTAGGGAGGACAGGGGCTCCATCTAGACTCTAGATTCTAGAGCAGGACTTCTCAACCTTGGCACTATTGACACCTTGAACCAGATAATTCTTTGTTGGGAGTGGGGAGGAGCTATTTTGTACATTGTAAGATATTTAGCAGCATCCCTGGCCTCTACACACTAGATGCCAGTAATACACACAACATACATACACACACGTACACACACCCCTCAGTTTTGACAATCAAAAATGTCTCCAGGCATTGTCAAATAATCCTTGATGGGTGGGGTCACGGGGGATCTGGAAATTTCCCCTAATTGAGAGCCACCAGCCTGGAAAAGATGCGTGGTAGGAAGGCCACTGTGGTGGTCCAGGTGAGACATGCCTGCGGCTGGGACAGGGCCAGTGGAGATGGAGAGAAAAGGCTGCACTTTAGAAAAGTAAAACCATCTGCCGGGCTGAATGAATTAAATGTGTGACTAATCTACACATTAGGACATTATTTCATTGCAGTTGACCTTTAAAACATTTCTGAAGATTGGCAAACACATCGTAGAAAATATACTTTATAATACTCAGAAGAATATTAGTAGGATTTCTGTGATAGCGCTTTTGATAGCATTCATATCAGATATCAAGATTTCTAAAATTCTCATCTCAGTGCCAAATTTGGTGTGAGTCTTCTAGTAACCCAAGGGTTCCCAGCCTTTAGTGAACAAAAGACTCTCCAGAAGCGCTTGTTTAAAATGTAAAGTCTGATTTAATAATAGGTCTGGGGTAGGGCCCAGGAATCTGTACTTGGCCAATCCACACCTCCCCAGGTGATTCTGTAACAGGTGGTTAGCTGATCACTTTGAGCAACACTCATGCAGCCAAAAGCACCATCATGAAATTTGTTCCCATTTCACTTCTGCTCATTGACCACTTCTGCTCACCTACGTCTCCTTGGCCAGCTTTGTTCATCTCCTGAGTGTCTCCAGTAAGCTTTCCCTGACTGCTTGGATGCTCCCATAGCACAGCACACTTGGTTCCCTAGAGTGACTAAGAGTGGCTTAAACATTTTAGACACGCTGATTTTACAGAAAAGGGAGTCCAAAAAGGGGCAGATCCAAGGCAGGTTAATTCAGAGGTTCAGCAGCAGCCTCAAGCACCTGGATTCTTTTCAGTTTAGGTGGCTCCCTTTAGAGTGCATCATGGGCAGCAGGACTGCAGTTCCAACATCCCAGGTGGACAGCAACCTCCAGATGCTGAAAAGAGCAAAGAAAACCCCCCACCGCCACCCAACTGCCCCTTGCGTCTCATAGGCCAGGAGTGTATCACGTGCCTTTGCCTAAGTCAGTCAGCTGCCAAAGAATGAGATTATTAGAATCACTTTCACCAATCAAGATCCTCTCCTCAAGTGTGGGAAAGGTCACAACCTGAAAGACATGACTGGTCAGGACAATAAACAAGAATGTGTTCCCTCCAAGAGAAAGAGGTTGTTTTAGCAGATGAAGAAATGAATGGTTGTTGGGAAGGCAACAACAGTGTCTGCTACCATAGTCCTCTTCCTCTCTGCTGGCAGTTTTTCCACCATTTCCCCTGCTGGAGTGTGTCATGTGAGGCAGGGACTTGCTCACCTTGTCCATCATTGTGTCGTCCTCAGACGCTATGGGTCATGTTAGATACATGAGGTATCTAAATTGATAGCAGATTATGATTTAGATATAAAACTGTGATTAATTAGGACATAAAGTAGTTGCTTGCAAGTGATAAAACCCCAAATCTAATTCATATTCTTAGAAAGGGACTGCACAACCTAGGTTAGTATACTTGGGCAGTTCAGAAGTGCTAGGGCTTCTGGCCCATCAGGACCCACAGGCTCAAGCGATGCATTCAGGGGCCTGTTCATTCCTTCTTTCCATCTCCAGTAGGCTCTCTCAAAGTGGGGGTCATGATAGCACCCCAGACCGCCTCTTCCTGGCTTAGCAACCCAGATGGCTTCTACAAGAGCTCCTGTAGGAAAACCCCAGAGAGGACTAGGTCATGTGCCTGCCAATCACATGGAAAGAGGGCTGCAGTTCTCCGATTGGCCAGGCCTGGGCTACTTTCTGGAACAGGGTCAGCCCACCCAAACCCCGTGGAATGGATTTCCCATGGGAAAGAGAGGTTTTCTTGCCAGAAGAAGCAGAGAGCAGATGCTAAACAGGCAAAACAACAGATGTCCACTACATTTATGGAGGAAAAAAAGCTGTTTCCAGGGCAATATATGTGGGCCAAACAATAATTGAGGATTACTTGCTGATACACACAGAAAGTAAACATTTTCCTCTACTCCCCCAGACTATGCAAATTGAGTTTGCAACCGAATGATGCTTTGTTTTCTAAAGAAGCAACTTACAGTCCTTCGATTTTTTTGAAAGTGTGTTCTTCATCTATCCTCCTGTTATCTTTTAGTCTCTTTATTCTTTTTCTTGGTTACTTATCATGTCTTGACTTCTTCATCCCACATATCACGTACTGAAAATCTACTAAAAAATGGGGATGCCGGCATGGCTCAGTGAGTTGAGTGCTCACTTTGCAGCCCTGGGGTCCAAGGATTGAATCCCTGCCCCAGCCCATGTGTGAACCCATATGCTGAAGTGGGGTGTGCCCCCATTTCAGTTCTTGCTGGGGCCTATGTGGGAGGCCCCCGGCCCAGCTCCTGCCCTGTGCAGCCCCGTACCCACCTGTGGAGTGAAACTATATAGAAAACTAATGCTGTCAACTATGGAGACTGCTCTGGGCCCTCCCTCTTCTGTCTGTCTCTCTCTGTCTCTCTCTGTCACAAAACAATAAAAAGAAAATTAAAAAAAAAAAAAAGAGAGAGAGAATCTACTAAAAAATATAAAAATTTCATCTTTTCATGGTGTTTTTTCCAATGTTGTTTCTTTCTCTTCCCCTTCCCAATCAGATATAATTGATAAAAATCTTAGTACTCCATGTTTAGACCTCTCTGATTCCTTTACCAGACTCTACCTTAGACTAGCATTTAGGATACATTGTAATCACTCCTTCATTTGACAAGTATGAATTGAATACCTACTGCTACCAGGTACTAGATTTAGCATTAGAGATATAATAAAAAACAATCTCCCTAATTCATCCTGGAATGCCTTTGGAGTAGGAGATATGTTTATTTTATCTTTATATCTCCACAATATTTAGCTTAATTTATTCTTTTCATTATTTTTATTATTATTATCATCATCATTATTACTATAGCAAGCTTTGGCAAAGCACTTGCAACATACCAGACAATGTGCTAGGTGCTTTATGTACATTACTTTTGCACCTTTCAAAACTTCAAAAAGGTAAATACTTTTATCTTCCTTTTACAGACAGTGAAACTAAGGCTTAGTGACATGGCACCTTGCTCAATGTCACACAGGCTGTGAAAGGAAGAGAGTCTGGATTTGAACCCAGATCTGACAGGTTTCATACACAGCTCACAGAACCAACTCTATAAATACCCCTAGAGCAATGAAAATTTGCTTCTGTTTTTCTGTGAAGGTTAGGGTTCTGATCTATCACCTTGCAAGGGAATGCAGAATGTGGACTTTGAGTTGTGAATTTTGTAGTGAGGATAAATCTCCAAGGGCCCACTCTATTCTAATTCCTTTTGTGACCACACTGGCAGACATCTTTGAGACTAAATCCATTTGTCACCAAACCATACATCCACAGTTTCAAATACATCTCTTTGAAGGGCCTGGGGCCTTGCTTTCTTTGTTGGCAAAACTGTGAGGCTTGCTATAGATCAGGAATGTCAAATAGAACTTTCTAAAATGATGAAGACATTCTATTTCTATGCTAGCCAGTGCTGTTGCCACTAGCTACATGTGGTCATTAAGTACTTGAAATGTGGCTCGTGTGACTGAGGGACTGAATTTTAAATTTTACTCAATATTAATTAATTTTCATTTAAATAGCCACATATGACTAATGGCTACTATACTGGACAGTGCAAACCTAAAATAATCTTTATCATTCTGTTCACCTCTGATCTTATACATATTACTGGATTTCCAACAACAGTTTTTAATGAAGTGACAAAGTATTACAATGGAATGTCGTACATACACACACACACACACACAAAATCAGTACACATCATGTGTACTATGAGTTAAGTTTTATTTGTGAAACCTTTGTTTCATATATTTATGGACTGGATCATTTCACAAAATTAATTTCTTCCACTGGGTCATGGTCAAAAAAAAGCCTTTGAAAACCTCTGCCTTTCCCTAAGTAATGTCACCAAGACCTTGAGAGTGACATTCTTATATGGTGCTCTCTGATCTAGCCTGAGGCTTTGCAAGACCTCATTTCAGGAGTGTTCTGTTCTCCAAGATCCTACAGGCATGTGGTAAGCATGTGACTTCTCTCAGATGGTAATTGGAAGTGACTTTGTGGTCATCTATCTAGATGCAAAGATCCTAAACTGAAGGCCCACAGGCAAATCCAGCCCCCACAGACCACAACCGCTGTGCCTGCAAGGCCTCTTGGGGACCTTGATGTGTTTTCACAGGACAGTCATCCATTGGGGCCCCGTAGCTTCTTCCCTTCAGGTGGGCCATTCTCACCAGTGTGGTTCCCTTGGGTCGATTTTCCGCTAATACTACCTGCCTGGCCCCTGAAAGTGTTCTGTGTTGCAACCATGTTGAACATGCATAGAGTATTGGATCTGAAAGGAAACTGGCAGATCACAAAATGCAAGCACTCTACTTTTTTAGATGGGAAAACAGTGACCCCAAAATGGGGAGTACCCTGCCTAAAGCCTCACAAAAAATGAATGACAGAGTAAAGCCTAGAAGGGGCTGGTTCCCTCTCCGGGAACAGGGAAGAAGCAGATAGTAACAGAAATCTTAGTAAGACAAAGAGAGGAGGGAAGAAGGAAGGGAAGGAGAGAGGGTGAGGGGAGATGGGCTGCAGTGGAATGCTGGTAAGCTGTCCTCAGTCCTGGGGGAGAGAGGGCTGGCCAGCAGGTCAGATCTCCATGAGGGGAGTCCCTTTTGTGGTAGGAGCTTCCAATGAGTGGGTGACTGACTACAGAGGCCATCAAGGAGAGCCCTGCAGAACTCTGAGCGATGGGATGAGAACTTTAGACACCAGCAAGGGGGCCCCCAAGAGCCCTCTGCCCTCTGAGAATTGAGGCGGCTTGGGATGGCTTTGAGACTTCACTGACTTGTGTCACCTACACTTCATTTTGGTCTCTGCCCTTGGCCAACTGTCCAAGATCTGAAAAGAAGGTATATTTTCCTGTTGGTCCTGGAGTGGCCAGGGTGATGGGGACTTTGAGCAGGTCGGTTCTGCCCCTCCCTGAGCCTCCAGGCTGCATGGGCAAAAGGTGCCCTGATCACTACCTTGGGGAGACAGGGGAGTCATGAGTAAGTGGCATGCCAGGCTCTCCCCCATGTCGGTCACAGCTGTTGAGTGGGCTCTAGACAGGGATCACAACCCCTATGTCTGTAAGCACCTGGCAGTGAAAGAGAGAAGCTGGCCAGGGCTGAAGCCAAAGGAAGAGGTAGGAACCATGGTGACCTGGAAGGGTTTAAAAACAAACACCAGGCTGCCCAAATAAAGCCTGTCTGGGAGCCCCATCCAGTGCCAGCAAACCCCCCTCTAGGGGATTTCCCTGAATGATCCCCAGGTCATCCTGTGTTTGCATTCCATGCATGGTTTGCAGCAGAATCAGTATAACCTGGTGGTGATTATATAATGTGTAACCTGGAATCAATATGGCTTGAAGCCATTTCATCATTTCAAGAAAGGGTTGATAGCTTAAAAAAAAAAAAAAGTGGAAATCTGATAGGTATTTTCTATGTGCCCTGCACTCTGATACGGAAAACTCGTCAGGTAAGGGTATCCTGGATGACTGCTGATGTTCATGGATTTCCCCCCAATATCTCAGAGCTTGATGGCCTGCCAGAGTCTCAGGAAGCAAACATTGTGTAAGTATTAAAACCTCTGGCTCAAAGGCCAAGAGACTGAGTCACTCGGAGCACAAAGACAATTGCTGGCTTCCTGAAGTTCCTCTCTTTCCAACATGGTCACAGGGCTCCAGACGAAAACCCAAATAGGATTTTTCAGATCGGTTATAGAGATGCCGGAAATGGTGCCCCAAGGCCCCCATGCAAGGCAGTCCCATTTGCCCTGTTGCAGATGCTTCGGGGGAGGAAGGGGAAGAGAAAAAAGTAAGCCTCTCCTAGACCCACTGAAGCCATCCGAACCCCACCTCTAAGATTTATATATGGTGTGACTTCAGGCAAATTAAGTAACCTCTGTGTGCCTCAGATTCCCCATATCTATAATAGGACTCATATGGTGTCTGTCTCGTGGAATTATTGTGAGAATTAAATGAAATAATAGGTACAAAGCAATTACTTAGCACAGGACCTGGCACATCGCAATTGCCCAGTTCATGTTAAGCTACTTTTAGCTACTTCTACAGCTCCTCCACCTGTAAGGTGCTATCTGGGGGCTTTGTAAAGCCAGTGAAGGACAGGCCAGTGACAAGAGCATTGGTGTTGATTGGCAAGAGCCACTCCAGAGGAGAAAAATTGGCAAGGCTAGCAGATAAGCTAGGGATTTTTTCCCTTCTCCAGCAAATCTCGTCGATTCCTCAGCCATTCTTACACAGCTCTGTATATCATATTCTTAAAACCCCATGACCAACAGTAGCAAGACGATATATTTTTTTTAAGATTTATTTTATTGTTTGAGAGAAGGTGAGAGAGAGGAGTAAGAGAGAGAAGGGGGAGGGCCCAGAGCAGTTTCCATAGTTGTACATCATCAGTTGTGACATGGTTTCATTCCACACAGCTGGATGAAACCATGCAGGGCGGGAACCTTAGCAACCAAGCTATCTCAGCAGCTACCAGTTACACCACAAATCAGCATATGGATTTGCATGGGCCGGGGTGGGAATCAAACCCCGACCTAGCAATTTCAAGGCAAGTGCTCAACCACTGAGCTTCCTGGCATCCCCACAAGATGATATTTTTGAAGTATTCACTGGTATTTCCTTCAACCACCCGTCTTGCCTCCTTCCCTCTATTCAGTGAGTGAGGCCCCAGGGCCAGGATGGGCGGCAGAAGACGAGACAAAAGGGGTCACTTCCTGGCTTCTGGCTTTTGAGTTTCAAAAGTCTGTGCCCTCAGAACAAAAAGGATTTATTGCAAAGCTAAATATTCTGGAGACAGCATAAATTAGAGGAAGCATAAGGACTCCTTTACCCACAGCTAACAGAAATAATTCCCTATCCCAGAGGTAGGGAGGAGAACCTCGGGGAAAGAAAGGAGAAATGGATCAGTTTGGTTCTTACAAGGAGGCCCTGTGTCAGACACACCTCCAGTGAACAACAGAGGTGTGGGGTGGCTGAACTTAGTTTCTGCCTCTCTTGAAATAGAAACCAAGTTGAGTTGTAAGAAAGATATGACGTCTTTAAAAAAAGAAAAATGCGATCAGAAATACACAGTTTTGTTTTGTTTTTTACAATTGTAAGATTAAGATACAAATAAGTGAAAAGTTAATTCTGTGACATTATATCTGGACCAGCTTTCTGAATTGGCCAAATGAATAACAAATATGTAGTTCTCGTGTTATCAGACCACTTCACTAACAAGTGAAGAATCCCTTCTTGCCCATGATGCCCACAGTGGTGTATGTGTGGGTCCCTCCTGCTGTAGCTATAACATGGCGACTGGCTGTCAGGCTAGAGCAGTCTGCCTCTGGCTAAGAGCGTGCCGTTCTGACACATGTCGGGACAACACATTTCTGGAGAAGGTGGCACAAGCCATGTTGCCAACCACATGCCATGCCATGGAACAGATTGATGAGTCTGGCAGAGAGACGCTGGGGAGGAGTTTCTGTTGCAGCAAAGGTTTTACAATATCATCTTGGGGTGACAGGCTGTGTTACTGACCTGCTGACCCGGGAAACAGTGGCCAGGCCCATCTGTGCAGGGACCAGAGGACTCCCAGGGTATCCCGACCTCTGCTTTGCTGCAGCTGCCAGCACCTGCGGAGCCTGCCTCTCTCAGGAACCAGGCCCGCACACCTGTCGGGCTGTACCTGCCCATGCCAGGGAAGCTGCTCAAGGCTGACAGCCCTGGGCACTGATGGGCAGCATGCACAGCTTCTTCATTATCTGCCATAGGTGCTGAATTATGGTGCCCAGTTTCCTAGCCTGTACTCTAATACCTTCCACCATTATCCTCTAAAGCAGCTGGATAATGGATGGATGATTACTGTTGGCAGAAAAATCAGGAATCCCTTTTAACCTCCCTCAAGCCCAGTTCTTCCCCAGAGAAAAGCACAGTTGGCCCTTTTGTGTGGCTGTGTTGAGCACAAGTTCCAAAGCCAGACTGCCTAGGTTCAGACTCTGCCTCTGCCATCTATTAACGGTGTGACTTTGGGCAAGAGACCTCAGCTCTCTGGACCTCAGTTTCCTTATCTGTAAAATAAGGATAATATTAATATGCCCTCATGAGTTATGAAACTCAATGAGATGACATATAAATTGCTGAGCACAGTTCCTGACAGTCACCACTCTCTAAATACTGTGTCTTATCCTTCCAGACCTTTCCTTATGCATTTAGCCTTCCTATTTCTTCATGCATGCCTCCATTAAACTCTACTACGCTCTGCGACTTGGAACAGACACCCCGCCCTTCCCCAGCCTCCCTACTCTAGGGCTAAACCTCAGCATGACTCCAGGTCTGTGGTAATGTAGTCTTTTGTGAATTCTCTCTCCACCTTTCCATGACCCTGGGGCTCTGAAGCAGCCCCGCCCACCCTCTAGGTTTGCTCTTTCTTTCATTCTGTTGCCCTAGAACGATACAAGCAGAAGCTGCTGTGTGAGCGCAGCTTCTCCCACTGGGCCTCAGCTTTCTCACTTGTTAAATGAGTCATTGGACTTGTCTTATTCATTCTTGTATTTATTCATCGAGTACTTATTGAGCAATTAGTAAAGGGTGTCCCAAAATTCACGCAAGATTTGAATTTTGCGTCATTTGTGCGGTAAAGTGTTGCCAACGGAAAAAAAAAAAGACAGCGTGACAGCTGACAGTTCGGGGTTATTAAAAATGGAACGCTACATGAAAGAACAACGCGTTTTCATTGTTGAGCAATGGAAATTTACAATTTTTAATTATAAACCTGTGTTTTCTATCAAAATTACTTCTTGCATGAATTTTGGGACACCCTTTATATGACTGGTCCTGAGGGTGCTGTGGCAAACAAGACCGACCTGGCCCTTTCCTCCTGTTGCTCACAATCTAGTGTGCAGATAACCTCCCAGTCACTTCCTGCTCTAAAAAGTCTGGTTCCACGTATTCACACCACGCACATACATGGGATGGCATGAGATGCCACATACGTAACCCTTGGGGGTTACCAAAAGCAGCTCTCACAATCTCCCTATCAGAGTTTTCAGAAAACACATTACTCACTTAGTCTAAGTAAGCGCACACAACAAACAGGCAAACACGTCCCCCTGGAAACAGCAGATGTGCCCAAAATACACCACCCCAGGATAACATAAATCACAGGCTGTCATTCCCACAACAGGAAACACCCAATTCACACATTCCTCTGCAGGATATATCAAAAAGACGTCAGCCACCCACCTCTGTAGCCCACAGAAATCCATAAACAGAGAGCACTCCGAGACAGGGGAAGAAAGAAGAGGTTGCTTAAGGTGGCGAATGGGCTGTAGCCAAGGGCTTTTCCTTGACAGTCAGCAAAGAGGGAATACCAGAAAACCTTTGCCCAAGCTGGACTGATCCAAAATCAGGCGTGACTGTATTTGAGCCAAGCTCCAGGGCAAGTGGCAGGGGTACTTTAGAAAGAATTCCTACATTAAATTGGAAGTGGGGATGCGTGGCTTCAGAGAGCCTTTAATTTAATCATTGCTTATGTTTATTAAGCCCAAGTTTCATGCCAACCGGTATACTAAGCACTTCTATATAATTTAAGTCATTTAATACTCACAAATGACCCAAGTTATTTCCACTCTAGAGATACTCAAACTGAGACAGGTGCCATGAACTTACCATATTTTCCGGCATATAAGACGACCAGGCATATAAGACGACCCCCTAATTTTACAGTTAAAACATAGGTTTAGGCCTATATTCGCTGTATAAGACTACCCCCCACTTCCGAGGCGGGTAGTCTTATACAGCGAATATAGGCCTAAACCTATGTTTTAACTGTAAAATTAGGGGGTCGTCTTATACACCTGGTCGTCTTATATGCCAGAAAATACGGTACGCACTTAACTGGCTCAAGGTCGCATAACCAGCGAGTGGCAGGAGTGGAACACAAACCCAGCCCGCCAGACTCAGTGTCCATATACCAATAGCCTCTGTGCCTGCGTCTCTCACCCCTTCCAGTGCGGGGTCTCACATCTCTGGGCTCTTACCACAAGCAACAGGATTCGTGTCATGGGCCCTGATTCAATCCAAAATCAAACACAAGGCCCCTGTTGGTAACTATCAGATACTCTTACCGGTATATACAGAATCCCACACTAACCTTTCAGGCAGACAGCTTTCCACCTGGGAGATGCCTGGATCCACACTTGGGCCTCCTCCTGGGGGTTTATGGGATCCCTGTGGACACACCCCGGGTACTTTGGGCTCTAATGAAGCGGTGAGTAAGTTGGCTTGTGACAGTTGCTGCGCCCCCTTGTTTTCCTGGGCCCCGGGGTTTTGCGAGCTCATTGCTGAATCGGTTGATTCTCTGCTTGGTGTTTCACTGTTCAGCCAGAAGCCCCGCTGTTTTTATGACACTTCCAGCCAATTATTCACAGTTGTTATACTGTCTCCAAGTCCGTTTTGTCACTCTTTTAATTATATCCCAGCATAACATAGGTGCTTCTACCATTTAAAGACTATTTTAAAGATGACTCTATTAGAATGTGGGAACATTTTTATCTGCAAGGTCAAATGACCCCAAAGGGAAGGAAAAATATTGTGCAGGCACCACATCAGTAAAGAGAACGTAACTTAGGCCATGTTGTTTATACGAGGAAGCATGCCATTATCTGCTTTTAACGTGTCCAATAGATCTGATAACATACAGCACACTCTAGTTGAAAAGTGCGATCAGTTTGAAGAGAGAAGGAGAAAATGAAGCACCGAAAAGGACTCACAGAGCCAGATTCATAAACCTTAACATTGGAGGGAATTTTATACATCATTGTTTCCAAGCTCCTCTGTGATTCAAATGGGATTGAGGCCAGAAGTTAGATGATTTGCCCAAGACTGTAAAACAAAGTCATAGCAGAAAGGGAACTAGAATCCAGGTTACCCCAGTGTGTTTATCAGAGAGAAGCACAGGAGATGAAGAAGAACAGAGGGAGGAAGAGCCAGGTGGAGCAATGAACTGGATGCCAGTTCACTTCCTAACTCACCAGGAGGCCAGTCACACTTCCCTTTCCAATATGTTCTTGCGCTCCAACAATTTAAAAATATCTTTGTAGCATTTGGGAAGAGCTTTACTTGCATATTTTGTTGTGGAATTAAGATGTATTTGCTTTAACTATGCTAAAGATCTGGCATGTGTGACTTCATGTTTCAGACCCTTCATTTGTAATCCCATTGGTATTGATTGACCAGCTGACTTTCTGCCTTAAAGTTATACTGACAGCCATTGCCAACCGATTTATACTTGCTTTTATTCTTGGAAAGATTACAGTTGTTCCATGTTGCAGTGCCTGAAAAACTTGTGACTTTTTAAAAATCAATATTTATTTCCCTGCTCAGAATTTTTTTGTTTTCAGATCAAATTCAGGATGGGTGAATGTATATGTAATTGGTTCCTAGTGCAAATTATTTTTTGAATACATCTTTAAAATTATTCAGAGATAATAATAATACATCTACGGTGATATTTCTGAATTAATTTGTACATGTTATTTTTATATAAGTAGGAGTCAATCAGGTTTAATTTATTTTTTTCTCATTCTCAATGTCTGGTGTTCCATTTGTGAAACTATAAAGTTTCAGTGTCCAAAATGGCAACCACTAGCCACATGTGGCTATTTAAATGTGAATTTATATTAATTAAAATTAAATAAAATGTAAAATTAAGCACCTCAGTCACACTCACCATATTTCAAGTGCCCAGTGGCTAGTGATTATTATATTGGACAGCATAGTTGTAGAACATTTCCATAACTCAGAAAGTTCTATTGGAAAGCCCTGCTTAAGGGCCAGTAAACTAAGATTATCTCTCCTGGGTGCCCTTTATTAGCCAAATAAACGCTAAAGAGAAGCCAGAGATTTCTTGCATGAATTGTAAAGCATAACACATGATCCAGGTGTCTAAACTTTTTAGCTTCATGGATTACTTCACAAGAACAGAACTAATGTCCTTGGAGGCTTACAGCTACTCCAAATGTTGCTCTCAAGGACTGGCAGTTGCTAACATAGGAGGCAATTCAACACTTCATGTGTAAGCCAATTTAGAATTCAAAATACGTCTGCCCATAAGACAAATGTTATAAACTATGTCACTGAAACTTAGTACTTTCTGAGATTAAAAAGTAGTGGAAGGAATAAGCAGCAGAAAACCAATAATAAAATTGTAGTGTTTCACGGATGGGAAGAAGTGACCCTCTCTGTACCCACAGAGACTAAGATTAAGTTGCTGGGATAATTAGCCAAGGATACAGAATCTTTTCGGAAATGAGGTGGCTTCCAGGGCAGGAGCAGATGCACTATCGCTTAGCATAGCTTCCCTTGACCCCCAGTGTCCCTATTGGGACTGTCTGGGTAAGGAAAGGTCTTCACACGTCTGAAAGCTCAAATATTGCAGGAAAGGTCTTCACACGTCTGAAAGCTCAAATATTGCAGGAAAGGTCTTCACACGTCTGAAAGCTCAAATATTGTGGCACCTCTGCCCTTGTATAGTCAACAGTCTGGAAGATCGTCCCAACAATGTGTGAATCTCTTCTTAGGGGACTCTTTACAAACATCAGACCCTTTGTGGATTTCCAGCCATGGCCTGCATCACCAAAGCAGTACCCTCGTCCAGATGGAAGCAACAGAGACCGGCCTGAGGATCCCGTCAGGAAATGGCCCAGAAAACTCATTCTCCCAATCCATCCTCTCACCCTGACTTTATACCTTTTAATCTGAGTGGTTCAAAGACCAAGTTCTTGACCCCAGGCTATGATCACAAATCCATTTCCGCAGAAAAATCAAATCAGGAAAACACCTAATTAGTCTTAGAAGTTGGTTCTTCAACAAAAGGCAGGTTGCATTAGAAGAGGTAGATGAAAATCCATGCAGTGGTTCGAGAGGGACTTTCGGGTACTTTTGAGAGCTCTGATCATTGATGGTGATGAGTATCCTATATGTTCTTATTTTATTTTCAGACTCACAGCTTTGTTTCCCTCAGCAATAGTAGATCACTGCACTGAGCATATAAATAAGATCTATATTTTTCTCATAAGTTGAGGGGAGCAGAGAAAATGAAATATTGTCCAGGGACAATGAGCAGGAATCAAAAGAAAAGGAGACCGAACTACAGAGAATGTTTGTGGACATTCTGAGCTATGGGGGAGGATGTGATGGTCATGATACCAGTGAATGTGTGTAGAGCATTTAATACATTTTTTGAAATGCTTTATATGTATTAAACCATTTAATAAGTTAATTCAAGATCAGTTAACTAGCTAACTCAAATTCTGTCTTAAATTTAAGATAGGAAAAAAGAGTTGAGGGATGCCAGGATAGCTCAACAGGTTGAGCACTTGCCTTGCAACCATGATGAGGTTCAGGGATCCAATCTCAGCCCCGATCCATGCAAAGCCACATGCTGAACTGCAGCCCAACTGGTAACCACCAGGATGGAGGTGAGGATTCTCACCTCTCATGAGGGAGCCCCTAGTTTGGTTCCACCATGAGAGGTCCAACATCCAAATGTGTGGAATGAAACTAAGTCAAAAACAAACAAACAAACAGGGGATGCTGGGTAGGCTCAGCAGGTTAAGCACTCATTTGCAGCCCCAGGGTCCAAGGATCAAATCCCAGCCCCAGACTGTGTGGACCCATATGCTGAGCTGGGGTGTGCCCCAAATTTGGTTTTCTCTGGGGCAAGGTGGGAGGCCCCTGGTTCAGCTCCCTGGTTCAGCGTCTGTCCCAGGTGTGCCTCCCATGTAGGAGGCCTCCAGCGGGGGTGTGCCTCCCATACAATAGGGTCCCAGCCCGGTTCCTGCCCTGTGCAACCCCACGCCCACCTGTGGAACGAAACCATATCGAAAACTAATGTACAACTATGGACACTGCTCTCTCTCTCTTCTCTCTCTCTCTCTCTCTCTCTCACACACACACACACACACACTTGCTCTCTCTCTAGCTCTCTCTCTCTAGCTCTCTTTCTCACTTTCTCTCAAACAATAAAATAAATCTTTAAAAAAAGAGTGAGAGAGTTGAATAAGCGGCATAAACTCCATGAGAGAAAGAGTGTGAGAATATTATTCTCTCACTTCAGATAGGAAAACTGTCAGGAGCAACATTCTTGAGGCTAAGGAAGCAGTTCTTTGCCCTACAGTACACACATGATTCAGGATCCATGTAATGGGAGATCATTGAAAGTCCTGCTTTCCCGTTCCTTGTTGTTAAGAAGAGGAGGTGTAAGAAATCAGTTATTGAATCATCTTTGAGAATCTGAAGAAAGTTGAAGTGTAATATGTATAACACCAAATTTTATGTCAAATTAGGGAAAAGTATTAGATCCCAGATGCATCAGTCAGGAGATGTTACAGTGACAAAAAAAAATCTCAGAAGCTATGACAAAAAAAAAAAATTCTTTCTTGCTCATGATAGATATTCATCATAAATTGCTCTATAATCCCTTAATTAAGGATCCAAGCTGATGCAGCCTGCACACCCTATGGAGTATCACTGGATGCTTGGCTATAGGAAAGGCAATATGGCAGATCATATACTGGCTTCCAGGGCTTCCAATTGGAAGTGACAAACAATTTTCATTTATAATTTATTACCAAGCAAGTCACCATGTGTGCCTAGAATTTAAAAATTCAAACTTCAGTGAACAGCTGTAACTACCACACTAGGTCAAGAACTCCTGAACTGGGGAAGCCGGGATGGCTCAGTGGGTTAAGCGCTCACTTTGCAGCCCCAGGGACCAAGGATCGAATCCCGACCCCGGCCCGTGTGGACCCATATGCTGAGCTGGGGAGTGCCCCCAGTTCAGTTCTCACCAGGATGAAGACCCCTGCCCAGTTCCTGCCCTGTGCAGCCTCGTGCCCACCTGTGGAATGAAACTGTGTGGAAAAACCAATGATGTACAACTATGGAGACTGTTCGGGGCCCTCCCCCTTCTCTCTGCCTCTGTATCTCTCTCTCTCTCTCTGTCAAAAACAATAAAAATAAATCTTTTAAAAAGAATTCCTGAACTAGGTGATCTCTAAGTTCCTTTGTAGTTCAAGGTTCCTACAGGTCCAACACAACTTATAATGTGTTTATTCAAAGTTTAGCCAGTAAGTCTAAATATGAGACACCAACTCCCCTTCAATCAAGGTGTCATGTTTATAGCCAGGGCAAGAGTGAGTCTTCTAATAGGATATGAACAGAACTTTCTGGACGATGGCTTTAACTTTGAGTGAGAATTGAAGAACTGGGTGATTCTCTCCCTGATGCCAATAGGGGCTTCCTACAAGAGACAAGATTGGTTCCTCACTGCAAAGTTATCTCAACAGCTTACACATAGTGGGGTTGGACCAGACAGCTGCTAATAGCCCCCCTAAACCTGAAATTTGGGGTACTAGACAGTGCCTGCTGTTATTAAATTCCAGATGACTTGATTTTAGAATGATTAAGCAAATTATATCTCTGGGAAGGGAAATTTAGAAGAGTCATCATGAGAAAGTCAAAGCAAGAGAGAAATAGACTCAATAGGCCAGTAGAGCTCTTAAGCATCGTCACGTGCTGACCACTGAGCTCCAGCCCCCAGTGACTTCAGCCCCTTCATACCTCTACCAACTCATTTTTCTTAATTGTACACTTTTGACATTTTCTCAATGTTATGCTAAGAGCTTTTCAAGGGCAATTTTATGATGAGTCCCCTTGTCAGTCTCCTTCCAACCAGACCACCTCCCTTCATGCTATCTTTTATAAAGTCTTTGCTACCATTGAGCACGCTCATTTTATATAGCTGTGGAAACTGAGGTGCAGAGAAGGGTGTAACTTGCTTAACAAAACGACCAGTTGTTGGCAAGTTCAGCCACCCATTTTTTTGAGACCCATGAGTCAATTGCAAGACCTAAAAACTCTTTTTGAGAAGTTTGGGGCCTAGTTTTGATCCAGAGAGCACTCAAGAAATGGTATTTCTTGATTGTTTACCTTGGAAATGCTCTACTTTCTTTTTCTTCCTTTGTGAATTTGGCCTCTATCATTACAAGGAAAGTTCAGACTTACAAGGAACTCTATCATTACAAGGAAAGTTCATGGTGTATTGAAGGTTCTTTGCTAATCATTCCCACCCTTTCTTGCTTTTTAATTCCAGTTAAGATGATCAGAGTGTCTTCTGGCTGACTTTTTAAAGAATGAGTGCTTTCTGGATGGTGATCTCTTTGTTTCTTTCTACAGTTCCTTATCAGCAGACTCCTTATAATCCCCGGGGCAGCTCCAATGTCATCCAGTGCTACCGATGTGGAGACACCTGCAAAGGAGAAGTGGTTCGTGTCCACAATAACCACTTCCACATCAGATGCTTCACCTGTCAAGGTAGGAAGCCCATTTCCCAACTTCCTTCTCAGATTCTTAGCCATGCTCTCAACCCCAGGACATGCCACAGGGGCAGGCAGAACAAACACAGGCAGGTAAGACACCTATACACTGGGTGAGAAATACACTGGCTCTGGAGAAGGAGGCAGCACTGAAACATGCCTATGCCAACTTTGGCACTAGTTAGAAGAGACTAAAACTTGTATCAAAATGTCTATCCATAATCCACCCTATATTGCCTGTGGATACATCACAAGTGATAAGACTATTAAAAAAAAAAAGGCAGGTGAAGCTGGGATGGCTCAGAGGGTTAAGCACTCACTTTGCAGCCCTGGGGACCAAGGATCGAATCCCAGCCCCTGCCTGTGTGGACCCATATGCTGAACTGGGGTGTACCTCCCACGCGGGAGGCCCCCAGTTCAGCTCTCACTCACCCCTCACCCGTTCAGCCCCTGGCTCGAGGGGACGTGCCTCCCATGTGGGAGACCACCACCCAATTCCTGCCCTACACAGCCTCCGCCCACCTGTGTGGAATGAAACCATGTCAAAAACTGATGATGTGCAACTATGGAGACTGCTCTGGGCCCTCCCCCTTCTCTCTGTCTCTTGCTGTCTCTGTCTCTCTCTGTCTCTGTCAAAAACAATAAAATAAATCTTTTTTAAAAAAGCAAAGGAATGATAAACACACAATTTGGGAAAATATGGGAAGGGGATGCTTTAGGGAGAGAATAGTCTTCCAAGGTGCTGGTAATATTCTATTTTGTAAACTTGGCAGTGGATAACTGAAAGTGTGTTTTTTTATTCTTCTATAAACTGTACATACATATTTTATATACTTTCTATATGCATATTTTTACAATTTAAATATTTAAAATAATGAACTAGATCACCCCCCAGAGGTCCTTCTAACTCTTTCATTTTGAAATTTCATAAAACTCGGTTTTGCCTGAAAAGTTGAAAATCAATGGAATGATGTGACAGGAACCCGATCTCTCAGATCTGGATGTGTCCTCAGTTACCACCTAGACCTCTCATTTTACAAATGAGGCATATAAGCTCCAGAGAGGTGAGGTAACTTTTTCAAAGTCACACAGTACCTGAGTGGTAGAATAGGAACATGGACCCAGGTCCAATGACCTGCAAACAGTACATTTTTCATTGAAACATGCTAGGGCTGTGTGCAAGCCCTCCTCTAAGCGTTGTGAGTATATTTATAGTGAGTGTTCATTCTAGATTTTCTCAAAGCCATTCTAATTCTTCATGTCCTGTCCCATTGGCAAACCTTATATGGCTGCTTTTCTTTTAAACGAGTAGACATTATATTTTTGATTCAGAGACTAAGGACTGCCCCCAGTGTGTTGATTCCACCTCAGTTCCACACAGCAGAGCCTTTCCAGTTGTTTGACTATCGGGCTCTGCTCAGCCTCAAAAACCTCTGTCCTGGGTCCAGCGCCTTCCACCCTGCACCCCCCACTGTATTTCCAGGAGCTCCTGAGAGTCCTATCAACCTCAGCATCCTTTCTACCAAAAACTTCCTCCTTCAGCTCCTTGGGGGACAAGGAGGAACTGATTGTTCCAAGTTTTCTTATGGCCTCCTGGCTTTCTCCCTGGGAGAGGTGGCTCTGGGGGCGGAGTTGGCAGGGGAAACAAAGGAGAGAAAAGAAGGGAAAAAACAGGAGCTGCTTCCAATGAGGTCGTAGGCCATGACCTAACTAATTCCACAGCCATGAAGTCAATTGATCCGCCACCTGCACAGCCCAGAACAGCCTGTACTCTGGTCTTGCCTGCCCTCCATTGTTTGATGTGATGAATTTTCATGAAGCCCCATGAAAGAACCATTCCCCACCTCCCACCTGCACCACCACTTCCACCCATTCGCCCTGCCTCTCCACAGGAGTGGTCTCCAGGAGCCACCGGCTGGACTTCCCACTGTGTTTAAAACGTCTGGTGCATGCTAAGCCCTGACGGAAGCTCTCCTCCTCCTAGACTCACAGGATGGCAGTGTCAAAGAAGAGCTCAGTTCGTTTTACATACAAGTGAGCATAGACCCCAGACCAGAGAGGGCCCAGTTCATTGTCACCCACAGAGTTAGTGACAGCAATGAGACCAGAGTGCAGGTGGTCTGACTCCCAGACCACTACGTCTCCTGCTGCACTGGTTCCCCCCCGGGTGCTGTAACATCTGGGGCACCCCCACCCTCTTCCTTGGCCCTTTCAGCCGTCTCTGGACTGCAACTGAACAAACAGTTGCACAGTATTTCCTGCATTCACCTGGAAGTCCCTCCTGTTTTCAACCTGGCTGCTTTTGCAGAACAAGTTTCCTACTCAAGATGAGGTAGTATTTATTGGGGTGATGTCACCTGGTACAGGCTAGCTCCTCGCATTACAGGCTTGGAAACTCTGCCTCATCGGTTTCCCCACCATTGGTCATGCCTGAGAAAGCTGACTTGTGCTAACAAAGTCCTAGGAAACCCATGTAGAACCCCAGAGTGCCTGTTGATTAATGTAAACAGAAGCTGTAATTCTCCATTGCACTAGTTCACTTCTCTCCCAAAGGCAATCCATGTAGAAAGTCAGACTATTACCAGACAATCGCTCAGTGAATGCAGACTCACAACAAGCTGGTCAGAGGGCTTGAACGGGCTCTCCAGCAGCATTCCTCTGACTGCTGGCCAGCCTCTTCCCGGCTGGCACATCCTTGCTTTAGCTGGATCAAGACCTTCAGCAGTTCCGGTGCTCCTGAGAGCCATTAGAGCTCTTAGAAGAAACTTCACCTCTTTCTGCGCTGCTCATTATGTGTTGATTTCATCACTTCATTCGCACAGGGAAATCTCATTTCCCACATTCAGTTGTTCAGATACCTATGTTTATTTCCACCTGCTCTGCTAGTATTTGCCATATGGAATATCCCAAAAGATCTAATGAAATACCTCACAAAAGCATGTTGCCTCTATTCAAAAGCTGTTGAGGGGTCATTTTTGCAGCTATGTGGTAGAGACTCATTATATAATCTTCTCTCTACTTCTATATATTTTTCAAAATAATTTTTATTAAGTTTTTTTAAACTAGGGGGAAACCATTCATGGCTTCTCAGTATCTATCCCACAAAGCCTAAAAAAAAAATGTTTTAAAGACCTATTTTATTGTTTGAGAGTAGAGAAAAAGAGAAAGGGAACAGGGAGAAGGGTCCAGAGCAGTCTCCATAGTTGTACATCATTAGTTGTGACATAGTTTCATTCCACACAGGTGGATGTGGGGCCGCGTGGGGCAGGAACTAGATTGGGGGCCTTCTGCATGGGAGGTGAGAACCTTCACCGCCATCCCAGCAGCTACTAGTTGTATAGCTGTTCAGCATATGGGTTTGCATGGGCTGGGGCTGGGATTCAATTCCCGGACCTCACAGTTGCCAGGCAAGTGTTCAACCTGCATCCCAAAGCCTGGAATTCTTACCCTAGACTTGAGCCCTCCTCCAAGTGTCCTGTCAATATTTTCCTTTATGAATTCTCTTCACTCCCTAAAATCACTCCTACCCCAGCCCCTTCTCCACATAAATATCACTTGCAACTTCTTGCCCCTGTGCTTTAGCTTATTCTTTTCCTTCAAAGTTAACTTCAAATGCTGCCTCCTCCGAGAAGCCTCCCAGGATCCCTCCCCCTCCAACAATGCTCCCTTTTGGTCTCTACTCACAGCACTTATTGCCTGCAACACCCCACAGCCTGTCACCCGCGATGTGTGTTCTTCTCTCTGCACACATTATTAGCACTTTGCAGTTTGGGGATTGTGTTTTATCCTTTATGCCTGGGAATAGACACACCCTACATGGCTATGCTGAGGATAGATTCTAATCCGCAAATCAGCCATCCCATTGCCATCCTAAATTGTCTCCAGTCCAGGATTTGTAGCACACAGTCCTCACACTGCTCTTCATCTAGCACAGAGTCACCATGTAGGAAGTGATTCTTTTATCAAATTCATGACTCCTACCACCAGCTGTATAGTATTGTGTGAGCTGCATGGCCTTAAACTTTTCATCCATATATGGAGAGGACTCTGCAACATCAAGTCAGTGTATGTCCCAATCCGCTAGGGAGTGCGTGAAAAATGCAGATGCCCGGGCCCCAGGCTCAGGGGGTCTGATCCAGGCCCAGGCATCTGCATTTTAAAGAGCTCACCACGTGTATCTGACTCAAGTGGTCTTCAGGCCATACTTTAAGGAACGCTGGCCCGAAAGGCCTATGAGTCTGATGTGCCTCCATTCTCTGGCCACTCACGACCAAGTCAGTCGTCAGCCTTGTCCCCAACGAGAACCGCCTGCCCGCAGATGCTCCCTGGGCTCAGCCAGCCCCGTTTCCCTCCTTGTTTCCCCAAGTGTGTGGCTGTGGCCTGGCCCAGTCGGGCTTCTTCTTCAAGAACCAGGAGTACATCTGTACCCAAGACTACCAGCAACTCTACGGCACCCGCTGCGACAGCTGCCGGGACTTCATCGCGGGCGAGGTCATCTCCGCCCTGGGCCGCGCCTACCACCCCAAGTGCTTCGTGTGCAGCTTGTGCAGGTGAGCTGCAGGCAGCAGGGGCCAGGCCCCGCCACCTGGCCTCCGGGACAGGGAAGACATGCCCTTTCTCAGGCAGATCTGGGGCTTTCCAGGGCTTTACGCTGGACCCTGGGGTCCTAGACTGGGGTGGAAGGACCCAACAGGCCAGTGGTTTTCAAACCATTGAGCAGCTGAACCGTTTCCTTCAGAAGGGACCTGGTGTAAAAGACTAGTTTACCCTGCAGTGAAGAAGGCAGCGTGAGGATCTGAGCTGCCACATTCAGCCTCCCCTTTCCCATCAAAAGGCCCAGAGAAGCCACTGAGGATCCCGGCCTCTCAGAACTCAGTCTAGAAACCCCACCTCTGGCCCAGGGTCTCACACCTCAGCCAGAGGTGCTACAGGGATAGCTGTTCATAGCTTCCCTCCCTGACCCTGCCGAGTGACCCGGCCTCTACAAACCTCAGCCTCTTCATCAGCAATACGGGCATCAAACTCCTTCCAGCCTCATTGGGTTTTCACGAAGAGCAGTGAGATTCTGGTGCATGAAAACTGGTACCTCATTGTGTCTGCTTGTGTTATTCTTTTCATTATCATAATAATAGTCATCTGGCCTCTCGGGACATCTGATTAGTGATGGAAAGCTCACTCTTTCCCTCCTCCCCAACCCCAGCATCCCAGTCACTTGTTAACTGAGCAAATGTATGTTCAGGGTCCACTGGCTGCCAAGCACCAACCACATTAAGGAGATAAAAAATAAAACCTCATCCTTGCCCACAAATATGTTAAAATTTAATGGATCGCTCTGATTAAGTCACATGTAAACCATGATTGGAATATATATATATGTGCATTTTTTAATTGGGAAAGGAATTTATAGATTAATTATTCTCCCCATAAAATTAACCACCTGTTAGTTACCAGTTGGAGTAACTAACCAATTAGAATTTTTGATTGAGACCATCAGTATAGAGTGTAAGAAGTGGAATGCATTCATGCATCCATCTCTTAAAACCTGGGCCTTGGGTAGGACAGTAGGGTTGGTGTGGTATGTGGTTTTATTAGTCCCCATGGAGATGTGATGCCTCCCCAAGGTCATGCTCTGTCCTTTTACCACGATTCAGTACCTGAACCATGATGACAACACAGCTCCCACTCTGGCCCTACCACTCCTTCTGTTGTCCCCCATTGCTAACTAGCACAAGGGCAATGGAGCCACTGGAAGCCTGTGTCAGGCAGGGGTCATGCTTAGAGTGTATCACAGGTGTCCCAAAGCTCATGTGCAAGAGTAGCTGCATGATGGGATGGACAGGGTGAGGGGTCTGGATATAGGATGTGTTTAGTTAGGGAGGTAGGCCATGTACAAGCTTGAACCCTCAGAGTCGTGGAACTCAATGCTGCACAGATGCAAAGGAGGGGAGGAAGAGGTTATAGGTAAACTTCTAAACCTCTTGGATGGTGAAAGAAATGTTAGTGAGTGTCAGAGTTGAATGAGTTCTTCCTGACATATGGAGTTAGATCAAATTGGGATAGAAAAAGTCCTTCCAGGAAAAAAGAACAACTCTCAAAGGCGTGACTAACCTCTTCGTTCTACAGATGAGAAATGTAAGCCCAACTAAGTGTCAGGATTTGCACAGCGTGAAATTCGTGTAAAAAACCCACTGGGCCTCCAGTCCCAGTCCTGGCCCTCAGCGAGTGGTTTAGTTATCCTGGCCCCATGAACGGCACTTGAATTTATCTGATGCTCTAGAAGGCAAGGTTATGTGTGTTGCCCATGAGCTTTGAACACATGCGTTGTCAGGTCACCAGTAGACCCAGAATTCCTCCAAAGGAGAGGTATTGAATTGCTCCCTCATCCCCCTTGCAGGAAGCCTTTCCCCATTGGAGACAAGGTGACATTCAGCGGGAAGGAGTGTGTGTGTCAGACGTGCTCCCAGTCCATGACCAGCAGTAAGCCCATCAAGATCCGCGGACCAAGCCGTGAGTCTTCCCCACCGGGCACCTCCCTGCCCGGGATGCTGTCTCCCAGCGCTCCGTTAACGGCTCCTGCAGGTCTGGAGGGAAGGGGAGGAGGTTCCCGCCCTGGAGGACTCCTGAATCATGACCCAGTTGGCGCACAGCCCAGACTCACAAGCTTTCCTGAGTACAAATGCCGGGAGAGCAGCTGCCCAACCATAAACAGTGACGGCCTGTGCCAGGGGGCGGGCTTTTCTGGGGTGAGCTGGGCTCTTCATCTTATCTCTCCTCTGGATCCGCACGCCCAAGGGTACCCCAACAGAGCTGATCAAGTGTTCTGCCTCCAGAGGCTCTCCTTTTTTTTTTTACAAACTCCACGAAAAACAAAAAGAGAATTCTCAGACATGTAGTACAAAAGTGAAAGTATGGGAGCACACCACAAGGGCTGTGTTCGTGTCTCTGAGTGTGTTCTGTGGCTACCGCATCAGCTTCACTGCAGAACTGGTAAAAACACAGATGTGTAGGCCCACTTTGGGCTTCTAGGAATGGAACCTAGAAATCTTCATTCTTTTTATTTATTTTTTTTTTTTTATCTTTTCACATTTATAGAGAGAAATTATCTTTTTGTCTTCAGTACATATTTATTTCTATTTTACTTTTTGACAGATAGAGAGAGAGACAGAGACAGAGACAGTTAGAGAACCGAACTGTGGGAACTCCCCAGTTCAGCACGTGGGTCCTGCCTGGGCCGGAGCCGGGATTCGATCCTCGGTC
>PVKE010008763.1:0-16725 GCA_004027555.1 Craseonycteris thonglongyai | reverse complement strand
TCTTCATTCTTAATAAGCTTCCTGGGTGATTCATTTGCTGCCTCTAAGATTGCGGATCACCGTCTAGGGACGAGGGAGATATTGGCCAGGCTGTAGTATTATCACTAAACTGTAGATTTGGAAGGAAACTAAGGATCAAGAGTGTACCAGGGAACAGTCATTCGAATTTGTGGAATGTTCGTTCCACTCAAGTGTGTCTAGCAGTAAGATGTCTGAATCCTGTTTCCAGACACCCTTGCCAGGCTGTGGACGGCATGTGCCCACACACGCCTGTGCCGGAGGGTGGCTGTCACACATGGACCTAGCTCCCTGTGGGTCTCAGTCAGCCATGCCAGGATCCAATGTTCGTTCATGTTGTGTGACACTCGCCAGCCATGTCGACAGAATCAATGAAAACCCATTTGCCTCCTGTGCTGCATCACTGCGCCGGTGCGGGGCGCTGTCAGCCACGGCACCAGCAGAGTCAGCATGCCGAGGCTGCGTCCTGCTGAGGTGGGTGAGCTTGGAGCACTCCAAGTCCACAGGGCTTGGCTACCAGGAGCTCCATGAGAGTCGAGCCAGCATGGTGAGCCAGAGAGAAAGACCATGCGCAGCCTCCTCCTTGCCCTTCCTTCCTTTCAGTCACATCAGATCTGCTCACGAAATGTGCCGAGCCTGTCCTTCGGCGTCCTTGGTGATGCTCCAGAACAGTTGGCTGCTCTGAGCAGCTGTCCATCTGAAGATGCTGCATGCACACACTGCTACCTTTCCTAACTCCTTGAAAGCCGTGTGCAGAGTGACAGCAAGGATGGGGTACGGGGATGCAGGACCAGGCCCTGTGACTGATGCCACTGTGCTGCTCAGAGGCCAGCAGGACCCTGTGTGAGGCAGTAGAGAAGAGGAAGCTGGGAGTCAGGAGCCTGCTGGGGCCTAGCAGTCATACAACTAGTAAATGGAGAAGCTGGGATTCTCCCCTCAGCCAACCTCTAACCTCTCAACCCAATCTCTAACCACTATACTAAGGTGACCAGATGTTAACATTGGTAAAGCGGGACACCATTGACCCAGGGGGAGGGGGTTCTTGATAAAAAATTTGGTCTATCTCCCGCCATTCCCTAGCTTGTCGTGCATTCTTTCCAAAAATCGGGACTTTTTTAAAATGCCGCGGGGCGCAGGACAAATTGTTAAAAATCGGGACTGTCCCGCCAAAAGCGGGATGTCTGGTCACCTTACACTATACTGTAATACCTCATAAATTTTAACTCAAGGTGCTAAATTCACTCCAGATAGATCACTACAACCTAGAGAGATGGGATCCATTACTAGAGTGTGGCCGTGAAAGAACACAGCTCTTCAAGTATGTTTGATTGGACAGTAGAGAATTGTGTGGTTGGCCAATAACATGCCTGTCTCCACGGCATCCACAAGTGAATGACCACTTCAGGCAAGGAAAAGCGAAGTGTACAACATGAAGGAGCAGCGAGGAACTGCAGTGGTCTTTACATATTTGAAGGAAATGTCATGAGGGGAAAGAGGTAGATGATTCTTGGTTGCTTGAACTAGGGGGCGTCACAAGGAGTGGGCTCTCAGCTCCATATGAAGAAGGCAGTCGTGACAAGGCTGCCTATCCAAAGCCAGGGTGAACTTCCTCAAAAGAGGTGAGCTGCCCATGGCGGAAGGTGACTAAGCAGAGGACGGTGCCTACCTGTCAAGAATGCTGTAGGGGGGAAGCCGGGATGGCTCAGTGGGTTAAGCGCTCACTTTGTAGCGCCGAGGTCCGAGGATCAAATCCTGGCCCTGGCCCGTGCGGACCCATATGCTGAACTGGGAGCTTCCCCAGTTCAGTTCTCTCTCTCTCTCTCTCTCTCTCTCTCTCTCTCTCTCTCTCTCTCTCTCTCTCTCTCTCTCTCTCTCTCTCTCTCTCTCTCTCTCTCTCTCTCTCTCTCTGTCAAAAATAAATAAATGAATAAAAATATATTAAAAAAAAAAAAAAGAATGCTGTAGGTTCCTGCATTGGGTGGGACTGTGACCAAATACTCTGTGAACTCTGAGCCCCTGTGGAATTATTTAACCCTATTGGGGAGGCCCCCAGAGACACAAGTGCGTGATTTGTGGCCTAGAACGCCAGACCCTCAGGTTCTATGCCGAGAATGGGCAAGTCACATCAGACTCCTGTCTATCTATAATGGGGAAGAGGTACCTGACCTCTCTAAACCGTTACATTTGGAAGCCTGTGATTACTGGGGGGTGGGGGGCGGGGTAGACTTATCCCAGGGGAAAAAGAAGGAAAAGAAAGAAACGCCAGTACTATTTTCCCAGCCCCCTATCTGCAGGCCTGGGGCTTGAAGAATTTTGCCACCAGAGACCTTCCTGCCCCCAGCCTGTGCTTAGAGATGTTAGAAAGGAGCTAAGCGCCAAGAGGCGGGTCCTGTGGGAGCTGCCTTGTACACTTCATCAGGGCCCAGGCCCTCCCCCAGAGCTTGCCCACTCACAGCCCGCTTCCTAGACTTGCAGACTTATCTTCCCTCCCAGGACTGACTCCCAGCTGCGTGGGAGGGCTTGCAGCCAGGCTCTCGCAACGTGATGTGCAGTTTCTTTCTCCACATTGCTCCAACGTGTGCATTGGCCCTGTGGCTCCAAGAATGAGGCTTGTCCTCTGGTAACCTTTGCCCCGTGACCCTTTCCTCCTCCAGAGTGGGTCATCCGGTTGGCTAGGCCTCAATTCCCAGCATTCCCAAGTACCTTGGACTCTGGCTCCATTTCCTGCTCCTCCCCAGACACTGATTGAGCAAACCACAGCCGCCTGTCCCCCCACATTCTGTGGCCCCTGTTCATATTCTGGGGTGAGGGGGATGGCGAGGGGGGCTTCTCTCTGGTTTGGGACAGGCTTACCGGACTCTTTAATCCTCGCTGCTTGGGGAGGCAAATGTTTGGAATAGAAGCACACTGTGGAGCGGGTGGCGGTAGTAACCTCTGTCCTTCGCCCGGGTACGCTCAGGCCTGCTCATTCATACTCATTCAGCAAGATTGCTCGCGTTCCTGCTGTGTTCCAAGCACAGGGGCTAGGCAAGAGAGTAGCTTTAACCACAAAACATAGACACAGTCTTTGCCATTCAGCCTCCCGCCAAAGGATGAGAAAAAATAGACGCAAAGCTTTCCCCCTGGAGCAGTGCTTCCCAGACTTTCCTGTGTGCTGAGATCTTGATACAGTTCCGTAGGTCTGGGCGGGGCCTGCACTGATGCTGCAGGTCCCTGGTCATGGACAGGAGCGTGAGCTTACTTATTAATAGCTCCGTGAGGGCAGGCTGGAAGCAATGCAGGGTCCTCTTTGGATGAACAGTAGTCAAGATGACAAGCAGGGACCTTTGGGAGGAATCCTGGGAAGTCTTTCTTCCTCCCTCATGCCCAGGCCCCTTGTTGAGAGGCCACGGCTCTGGTGGCCTGTTCCCACAACTCGTAGGGCTCTGGATGTGTCCCAGTGCCAGGGTGGGAGCAGCTGTGGGAACACTGGTGTTTGCGGAGGGGCGTCCTTGACTTGGGCCTGAGATGATTGATGGCAGGGGTCAAGGGGCCCAGCAGCCTTAGCTCAGCGCCGTCCTCTTGTCTTCACAGACTGCGCTGGGTGCAAGGAGGAGATCAAGCACGGCCAGTCGCTCCTGGCCCTGGACAAGCAGTGGCACGTCAGCTGCTTCAAATGCCAGACCTGCAGCGTCATCCTCACCGGGGAGTACATCAGCAAGTGGGTCTCGCTCTCCCTCCCGTCACTGGCTTCCTGGGCCTCTGCGTGCCACCTGGCTGCCCCATCTGGCCCTCACCTGTACCTCCAGTAGTATCAGCCTTCATTTCCATCCAGCTACCACACTTCAGCCACACATAGCATCTCACGCACCCTCGGCCCCTCCCGCCTTGTCGCCTTTGACTGAATCCTCTGCTCCCTTCTTCACATGCCCCTTCCCTTCCCTCTGGTCTTGGGTCCCACACCCCTTCTTCAAAGTGTTCTCATACCATCTCTTACCACCTGTGGTCGCCCAATACTGGCCCTCATAGTGCCCTGTTTGTTTCCTTCATCCAGGCTTACACCACTTGAGATTATATATTTATCCACGTTAACTTTTTAATCATGATAATACTAGCTACTATTTATTGAGTTTGCATTATGTACAAGGGATCCTAACTGCTGTATATTAAGTACACTAAGCCCCATAACTACGCCCAGGAGGTATGTATCCCCACTTGAAAAGCTGTAGAATCCGAGGCTCAGGGGAGTAAATGGCTTGCTTCAGTGATAGTATTTAATGTCTGTCCTCATCAGGGTGGGGACTTTGTTTTATTGACAGCTGCCTTTAGCACATTGCCTGGCCGATATCGTTCATGATACAGTTGTTGAATGAATGTCCTCAAGATGAGAGGAGAGGATGGGCTCACAGTTATGAGGAGAGAGGGCCCAGGTCCCAGGGACGGTCACACTGCAGCACTAGACCAGCCCCCCTTGCTGCTAGGCCTAGTAACCCTGTCTATATCCTCAAGTACCTGAGAGAAACGATGGCCACTGCCCCTCAGAGCTTTGACACTTTGTGACTACACATTTCCTAGGTACCACTCTCTGGCTCAATGCTAGGACATTGCAAGCATGTAAAATGCAGCATACATGGTTTCTGCTGTCAAGAAAGGTATAGCCTAATAAGGGAGATAAGCCATGTGTATAAAGAATTATGACACCAGGGGATATGTGATAGGGAGCTCAAGACAAGTTTTATTCCTTAAGACCTTTTTGATCACAAGTGACAGAAAATCCAATTCAAACTCACTTAAAAGCAAAAGTGGGAGTTTGCTGACTCATAGGAATGGGAGGCCCAGAGGCATGCTGGCTTCCGGCATGTCTAAATTTCGGGGCTTAATGTCATCAGCACCTTAGAAGTCTCTCTCTCTCTCGGCTCTGCTTCTGTCTGTGTTGAATTCACTCTCAAGCAGGCCCTCCTGGAGTGGTAGGATGACCACCATCAACTCCATACTTTCTTTCTATCCGCTTAGCAAGCCCAGCAGAAAAGACTTCTTTCCCAAGAGCTCCAGCACAAGTCCCACAGCTGCCTCTGACTTGGCCACCTATGGGTCACACGCCCATTCCTGTTCAATCACTGGCCAAGAGGAAGTGACCCCCTGAGTCAGAGAGCACCCTCCGTGGCCCACAGTACCTGTGAGTGGGGTGGGTGACTCCCGAAGGACAGCCCAGGCCAAGTGCTGCCATCAGCAGCAGGGGCATGCACGCTGGCCAGACAGCGCGGGTCTATATCCACGGTCAAATGAAGGTCTAGAAATATTCAGAGCAAGGAAGCCTGGCTTCTGATTGTCAGGAAGTGGAATCGGATCTGGGAGAGCTTCCTGGAAGATAGTGGTATTTGAGCTAGATTTCGGAAAGGGGGACAAGATTTGAAAATGACAAGGAGGAAAGTTTCTAGGCAGGATGCCCAGCCTGGGCAAGGGCCAGGAGGTGCCAGACCCATCCATCCTGTTTGCTGGAGCTCAGGTGTGGGCATAGGTGCTGCAGGGTTTAAGGGGGCATCTCTGGGCACCCTGTTGGTAGGATTGTTAGCATCCCCTCTGTGCCTGCCAAGTAAGGAGCACTCCTAGTGATTCACCAGCCAGGAGTCCTCGAGTCCGGGAGCCTCAGTCAGAATCCTCGGGGAGTAACGGTTTGCACAGAGCTCCTCTCATGATACCCCGCCCAGACCGCCCACCACAACGTGGCCTCCTCAGCCTGGCTCTGGGCTCCTCACCTGTCTGTCAGCAGAGTGGCAGGTGCTTAGAGGCACTGGCTCTGGCATCGACATCCAGGTTACAAGCCCCACCTGCATGTTGTTGGCAAGAGACTTAATTTCTTCAAGTCTTAGTTTCCTCATTTATAAAAATGACGAATTTCATAGGGTTGTGTAAAGGCTCAGAGATCTGTGCTTCATGCCTAATAAACACCTAGTAGATGTTAACTTTACCACCTGCTTCTTTTTAGAATCCCATATATTACAAATTCCCTAAGGCCTCACCAACCCATGAGTCCAAATGAGGTGGTGTTGGCATTAATACCCAAATTTTGCTGGCTTATTGTCCCCACCTCCTGACCAATGACTTTATCCCCCTGCAGAGTCAGCCTCCCACAGCCACGGAGTGTGGAAGCATTAGAGAGGGTCGGCGAGGCTGTCTCAGCTGCACACTCTGTTGGGCCTTGGTCCTCACTGCCGCCTCTCCTGCAGGAGGGCACAGGCGGCCCTGCTGCCGGGGTGGGCTCCTGGCAATCCCAGTGTGGGAACCATGGCAGGCCTGTCCCTTAGGCTTTCTGCATGAGAGTCAGGTCTGTTAAACCCAAAAGTAGGGGAAATGGTCCTTTCTCCTCACAGATGTCATCAGCTCTTCTAAGAGGTGTCATCAGATCTAGTTCGTAGAGCAAGGCCAGGCCCAGAGCTGGGGACATCTGAGGCCCAAACAACCTCCTTGAAGACGCCCCTCAGCAATCTTGGGGACTCATCTGGCTGCTACTTACCACGTGCTCCCTGTAGGTCAGCACTATGCTGAGCCATAGGCCACACTGGAGCCATCTATGTATGTCCTTTAATCCTCATGACAACCTGAGTGAAAAATTAGACAGACAGCCTGGGTGTGAATCCAGGTTAACCGAGTTGGCTTTTCTCATCCACTAATAGTTCCAACCTCATAGGGATGGCTCAGAGATTAAATGAAATAATCTATGTAAAACACCATCAGAGGGCCTGCCACACACCAAGCTATAAATGTCACTGACTCGAAGCAGTAGTAGTGGTGGTAGTAGTAGTAGTAGTAGTAGTAGTAGTAGTAGTAGTAGTAGTATAAGAATAATGAACAACAATCTTATTACTGCCTGATAACTTATACACATGGGGCAGGAATGGAGCACAGAGGAGGTGGTCAGGGGAGCTTCCCGTTCCTGCTGATCCAGGGGGACTGTCGGATGATTCTCTCACTCTGGGTAACACTTTTAATTGAAGAGGAGCCCTTAGGATATGCCAAAAAAAAAAATGCTCACATTGATTCCCTCCCTGTTTTCCCAGAAGGAAAACTGGGAGGGGCTAGAAGCAGGATGAAGGCTTTCCCTTTATGCCTTTGTAATTTTCCAAGTGCAAATATTACCTGTGCTAAATAAAAATAGCTCTTAATAAGTTTTTAAGCAGTTTTAATGAAGAAGAGAATGGATCTGGAGAACATGTGGGGAAAGGGAAGGACAGCCAGCCAGTAGCAGACCAGTGGTTACCAGGCAGGCTCAGGGAGTTTGTAAAAAATGCAGATTCCTGGGCCCCCTGCCTAGGGGTTCTCCGATTGCATAGATCTGAGGAGTGCCTAGGGACAAGCCTCCCCAGTACTCTGCTGTTGGCTCAGTCCCCATCGGCTGCAGGTTCTGGAACCTCCACATAATGCCCTGTGGACCCCCCAACTTCCTCTTCCTGTCTGGATTTGCTCTTGCAGGGATGGCGTTCCGTACTGCGAGTCCGACTACCACTCCCAGTTTGGCATTAAATGCGAGACGTGTGACCGATACATCAGCGGCAGGGTCTTGGAGGTGAGTGGATACAAGAACTGTGAAGGTGTTTGAGTGGGATGGCCTGTGACTGTTTATCACTGAAGATGGACAAAGTCATCCCAACCCCTTTCTTCCATAGTCTCCACCTCCTACACCCTCTGCCCCAGCTTAGCTTGCTACTTGACCTTGAGCAGATAACCTTGACTCTCTAGGCACCTCCAAAATGAGAAACTGGACAGAATTGCTATGCTGGGAATATCAGTTACGTCTCTGGATTCCCACCCGGATAAATCACAGGGGAGGAACCATTACAGTTTACTTCCCAACCCTGCTAGAGAATGGAAGCCATTTTTTTTTTAAGCATTTGGTAAATGTGCTGATTTAAGAACCAGCTTGTCTAGCAGCCTGCTCCCTAAGCCCTTCTCTGGCTAGCCCGTCGTCATGGCAACAGCTCTCCTCCACCTCTGATGCACAACTCGCTCTGTGAGTGAGAGACAACCAGCAGCACCCTTCCTGAGCCCATCAGCTGGCTTTCCTGGCCTCCCCTCCCACGCTGTGGGCTCAGGAAGCCATCTATGCTCTGGACCACCCACCTTGAGCAATTAGAAATAGAAGAGTTTTGGTGTTAGGGGAAAAGAATAGCCTAAGAGTAGGAACAATTGGGTTCTGATATTGACTCAATTGCTAGCTCATGCTCAGATGATATTGACTCAACAGCTAACTCATGCTCACATTTGGGGTGTCTTTGCCTGTCGAGGCCTCACTTTTCCCACCTGACAGTGGCTGGGGGATGGCAAGCCGCATCAGCTCTTTCAAGTAGAATCATTCATTCTGACAAATCTGCAAAGTGGGTTGTGGTTGTCTAGAGTCAGCACTGTGTTGAGAAGGATTCTGCAGCCACATTTGGACTTAGCAGGAGAGCATGTGGCAACCAGGAAAGGATTCTGAAGAGATGCATTGAAACTGAGCCCTGAGGATGCAAAGGAGGCTGTCATGTGACGAGCTAGAGGAAGAATGAGCTTGATCCATTCCAGGAACAGAGAGCAAGTCCAGTGCAGCTAAATTATCTAAATCGGGGCTAGGGAGAAATGGAGTGTATCAGAACTTTGTAAAGTTTAGATTTTATAGTAAGTGCAACGAGAAGCCACCGGAGACTTTTAAACCAAGGAGCAACAGGATAAAATTATCTTTTAAAAGATTGTAGGGAGACAGAATAAGATAAACAAATGCACAAAGTTGTTCAACTATTAATCATTTCAAGGAGCAATAAGAATGCAATGTGGAGGAAAAGGCATGAAACAGAAGCACCTGTAGGATATTGGGCCCAGGTTCCCAAGGGCCCGATACCAGGGTGAGGAGTTGTAAGTCACTGGGCAACAGGGAGTTGTGGAAAGACCGAGCAGAAGTGTCCTGCTTAGAACTATACTTTGAGAGAACAGTGTGATGTACACAGGCTAAATTTGAAGGAAAGACACTGGAAGTGGAAGACCAACAAGGAGGTCATGACCTTAAAGGAAGGACTCAAGTGGCAGTGGCAAGGACAACCATCCATCTTTGTGATTTTGGAAGTAGAATTTCAATAGCTTTGCAACTGTGAGGCAACTTGTAGACATGCAGATTGAAAGAGAAGAGGCCAAGAGTCGCTCCCAAGTGAGGAGACTGGGTGCAAGGAAGTCTTATGTTGCCATCTGCAGAACTGGGGGTGGCAGGGAAAGACGCTGATCTGGGCAGAAACACAGCGAGTTCTGTTTGGGGTGGGTTGTGATTGAAATTCCAGGATGGTTTCAAGAGGGCTGTCAGAAATGTGGATCAGAGCTCAGAGACAAAGCTCAGGCCTGGAGGGACCGATTTGAAAAATGCTAGGCTTTGAATGATAGTCAGCATTGTGGAAGTCATTAGGAGTTCTGAAGGGGGTTGGGGGTGAGGAGCGGGCTGAAGGCAGCCTTGAGGGGTAGCTGCTTACAGGTGGCGGGAGGAAAGTGAGGAGTTATAGTCAGGGGTGTGGGAGGAGAGTGTGTGAGGGGCAGTGAGAAGCCAGACCTTCAGAAAAGATGGTGAGGCCAGACAGTGTGGGTCAGATTCTGCAGAGCAGTTAAGGGCTGTTCAGGCTGAGAAAAAGCTGTGGGGTATGGGAAAAGTCACCTGCAGGAGATCCACGTGTTGGGTCTGCAGGATTACAGGGGAGAAGCATCCGGATTGTAGTAGGGTAAAGGGTCAGTGGGATGGGAGATCATAAAAGCAGACTTTTCTTTCAAGAAGGAAAACACTTTAATTGTGTGCAGAGCTGCAAATGGGAATCTGTCCCAGCATTTCCAAGCTGCTCTGAAATTGTGTCAGTGGTGGCTCTTTTCCTGCCTGGTGATCGCCTTTTAGCCTGGCGGGAGCCTCCTCTTCGCAGGCTGCTGTTGTGACTGCGTTTCAATTGATTCCATTTGTACGAGGCTCCATTAGCATCTTAGACATATTGATTTTTTTTCTTAGAGCTGGAAGAGAGTTTTAGCAATCAACTAGTTCACCCTCCTCATTTTACAGATGAGTAAAGTCAGCCCCAAGATAGGTGACATGTTTCCAAGGGCACACGCAGTAGTTCTGGTAGAGAAAAAGCAACATCTAGGACTCCAGACTTCTTTCTGTATATCTCACACCACTGCCCAGAGCTCTCACGCACTGAGGTCCTCGTGGGATGTCATGAAAATAACGTGGTTGGAGTGAAACAGACTTGGATCTCAGTTTTACCACATCTAGCCACGAAACCTTAAGCAAGTCACTTTGCCTGAGTCTTAGAGTTTGTTATCTGTCATTGGAGAATACTGCTATTTTTTTTTTAATTCATACTGGATATATTAGTATGAAATAATAGAAAATATACAGGGTCCAGCAGAAGTAATGCCCTGGAAGAACTAATGCCCCCTTTTCATGACCTGGTAATCCATACCAAATCTTTTATTGCAAAATTATAAGCATGTAATTGTGTAACATAATAGTATCACACTCAAGCACACTACATGACATTTTAGGTGAAATGTTCAAATTGCTGTCCATCTCATGTGAGACAAAACAAGCTTTGTGACATTCTGGCATGACTACTGCTAGACCCCGTATATATATTAGTCTCTGCCTCTGGTTTCTGGCACACAGCTTCTCAAACCCTTGTAATTTTCTAAGTGATAAGAGCACTAGGAGCATCTTTTGTTCTAACATTTGGTCTTTGACCCGGGTTCCTGACACCAATCTCCTAAATTCCTTGAAATTTCCTAGGTGAAACATGTTTTATTTTTTTATTTTTTTATTTTTGACAGAGAGAGAGATACAGAGACAGAGACAGAGAGAAAACTGAACTGGGGGAGCTCCCAGTTCAGCATGTGGTTCCGCACGGGCCAAGGCCGGGATTTGATTCCCGGTCCCCAGCGCTGCAAAGTGAGCGCTTAACCCACTGAGCCATCCCGGCTTCCCCAGAAATTTCCTAGGTGATAGGAGGGTCTTTTGTTCTAATGAGGTGACCCTTGGTGGGCTCCTGAATGAGGGCGGGTCATCAGAAAGACCAAACCATGATTAGAAGCTTAGAATTTCCAGTTCTATGCCACCTCCTCCCAGAAACGGAGAGGGTCTGGAGACTGAGTTAATGATGGATCATGCCTACATCATGAAGCCTCCAATATCCCAAAAGTACGGGGAACAAGAGCTTCCAGGTTGGTGGGCACCTGGAGGCCCTGGGAGAGTGGGGTGCCCTGCAAGAGCACATCAAAGCCCCTCACCCCTGCACATACTGGGCCCTTTTGCATCTCTTCTATCTGGATGTTCATCTGTATTCTTTATCACATCTTTTTATAAGATGTGATAAACTGGTAAACATTAGTATTTCCCTGAGTTCTATGAGCCATTCTAGCAAATTATCGAACCCAATTGGGGGTTTTGAGAACCCCAATTTATAGCCAGTGGGCCAGAAGTACAAGAGACAACCTGGGATTTGAGTTTGATACCCGAAGTGGGGTTGGGGGGCATGAGGGCAACAGTCTTGTGTGACTGAGCCTTTACCCCCGAGGGCCCTGACGCTCCCTCCAGGTAGATAGTGTCAGAACTGAGTTCCATTGTAGGACACCCCACTGGTGTCACAAAGGAGTGCTTGGTATAGAGGGAAAAAATGCCCACAACTGGTATCAGAAGTGCTTTGAGTGTGGTAGCAGTGTGAGCGTAAAGGAGACACACATGAGTGTGTTTTTCAATTATAGTCAGTACGTTTTTGGTTGCAAGTGCAGAGACGACATTCAAGTGGCTCAGGGCAAAAAGGAAGTGTATCAGCTCCCAGAATAAAGAGCCCAGGAGGCGTTCTGGCTTCACGCACAACTGGATCCACTGCTCCAACAAATGCATTTGGGCTATCTTACCATCTTGGCCCCTCTTCCTTCTGTGTCGACTTTATGGTCAGGAAGTCTCTCCTTCATGATGGGAAGCTGGACACCAGTCACTCCAAGCATGCGTCCTTCCTATCGGACAGCATCCCCAGGGGAAGGAGAGCTCTTTCAACTGTCCAGCAAACATCCCGGGACTGACTCTTACCCACCAATCTCGGGCCCGTGTCTGAGCCAGTATCTGGGACCAGAGCTGGGGAGGAGGGTGGGTACCCCTAGCTGACCACACAGACCAGCATGGGGATGGAAAGTCCCACCCAGGAAAGGCTTGATGCTATTTCTGGAAGAAGGAGGAGGGATGTTGGCCAGACCAAAGCAACAGCTGCCCACTACAGAGCCGAGGTCCCCAATAGGCACTTAATTAACTTCCATTTCCCCTTCCCACTGCCTCCCAGGATACCCCACAGCCCCATCCTCAGTGACAGAGCTGGTCTGCTGAGCGCCAGCCTCACTGCTTCTGCCCTGTCTGTCCCCGCCAAGGGGAACCACACACTGGGTGCCCTAGTGCTGCTTCCCTAACCTCATGTGTGGTTCTCAGTCCTCTCCAGTATGGCCCCATTTTCAGGCACTAATGCTTTGCCATGTTTCTTCACTGTTTTCTTGACTTCGGCTTGTAAACAGACAGACTGTCTCATCTCCTCTCGCTGACTTGGTTTCCTCGTGTGGGCACCACCTGCTAGGGCAGCCTCCTTCCCTCCCTCTAGTTGTTTTAACACCATCTGTGGCCAGGGGGCTGAGGTGGGCATGAAGCTTCCTTCAGCTGGCGCTGGGTGGTGGGCCCTGACCTTTATGAAGATGCCAAGTTTCAGTTTTGCCAACGCACTGTTGCCATCCTGGAAAACAGGTCTATAATTCCAATGATAAAGAGACACAGAGTAGGGAGAGGCTGCTAATTAAATCAATTATCCCTGTGGTGGGACAGGAGACAGTACCACAATGTCTCAGCCTGGGGAAAGAGCAGGTTCCTTCCTACCTTTGAACACAGTTTGCTCTGATCACGATAAAGACATTTTGTCATTGGTGGGAGCCACACAAAGAGCCACAACAAAAACCAAGGGATATTGGAGGGTTGTGTTGGGGTTTTTTTTTTCTTTCTTTTGTAAAAATCTGCCCTTTCCACATTCTTGCTAAGTTTTCAGAATAAATCAAGTATTCCCAGAATAGGCAAGCCCATGCCCAGCCTCCCACAACCCCAAAAAAGGCTCTATGTAATTATAATTTTTGAATTTGAAGGAACTCTTTAGCTTCAGGCCGATAGATTAGGGGTTAGGGAGAGGCTTTAACAACACCAAACTTGTCCTTTCTCCTTGAAAAAAATCAAAGTTGATAGAAGATTGAAAAGGAAATCGTTTGTTGTTGTTTTTTTCAGTGATCAATGTTATTAAACCTTGGGTCCATGTACCACATAAAATCATCTCCTGTAGCCCAAGTGGTAAGGGCCCCATTCTTGGGGAAATGCTGGATGGCCTCAAAGCAAGATTGTTTTCTTATCTGGAAATGAGGAGCTGGGACCAGTGGTCTCCAAAGGGCTTTCCGGTGGTTCTGGACACCCCTGGGTGAACCCCCATCCAACCTCAGGGCCAGGAAGGCACCAACAACACTAATGTGCCCAGGTGATGTTCAAACTGGACCCCACAGGACAGCAACCCCAGCTCTGAGCTCCTGTTTCTTCCTTGTTTCCATAGGCAGGAGGCAAGCACTACCACCCAACCTGTGCCAGATGTGTGCGCTGCCACCAGATGTTCACTGAAGGGGAGGAGATGTACCTCACAGGTAAGCAAATCGGGAAGGCATTCCAATCCACCCGCGACTGGAAAGGAGGTACGGTCTCCTTTTATTTCAGTGTTAATCTTTGCTTTTGGCTTCTCCTCAAAATTGCCATTAATTCGCCCCTCTCTGGGTGGTTTGGGAGGGTTGCCAGTGTGGCTAATATGAAGTGACATGTAATCTGCCTTCTGTCCCCATGCGCTCTACCCGCTGCTCTGTTGGCCTGCTTCCCTGGAAGTGCTCTGGGCAGACTCCCTGGGCTCTGCCTGGGGTGGGGGTGGGAGGCCCAGGGGGCAGAGAACCTCGGATTGACTGATGCCTGCGTTGCAGAGTGTCTGCAGTATCACAGCGTCTGCCTGCACACTGCTCCCCTCCTTTCTCTCCGCATCTCAGAGCAGCGCCTCAGGATTCCACTCTGGTCTTCCCCCCCGACTCTCAGGAGGCAACCCGCAGTCACTAAGAAGCAAATCGGGGCTGCTTGCCCTCTGCCCCATCCCAGGGTCCAGCCCTCTGGCTCCAGACTCCTTGTCAGGGCCTCCTGATCCGTCTCTAGGCTCTGCTCAGTCCTCCATCCTCTGCCCAGTCCATTCTCCTCCCCTGGCATCACCGTGTGCTTGGTACAGTCCTGTTGGGAGCCCCTCCCTCCCCACCCGTTTAGCCCAGCTTTTAAGATCCTCTCACTGAAATCTCAAGCTGCCTTTCTAGCCTTGAACCAACCCAACACTGAAGCTGCTAACTTTCCACTGTTTCTGCATCCGTTCAACAACTATTGCTTGAGCCTTGACCGTGTGCAGGCTCTGTGCTGGAGTCCGTAGGGAGTTCCAACCACAGCCCTACCCCGACTGCCTGACAGTCCATTGGGGGAGCTGGATCACAGTCCACAACCACACAAATAGCGGTCAAGTGTGGTAAGCTTTATGAGAGGGAGAAGTATGGAACTGTCAGAGCACACAGTGGGGTGGGGAGGGCATCAGGGAAGGCTCTCTGCGGAAGGGCTGGGAGCTGAAGAATGAGTGGGTATGACCTGGGCAAAGAGTGGGGGGCTGGGATGTGCCAACCTGGGGCCACAGAATCTTCCAGGCTCTGAGGTGGGCAAAGAAATGGCAAGTGTGGAAGACCAAGGGAAGCCAGCGTGGCCGGGGTACAGAGGTGAATGGGTGGGGGAAACCTGAACTGGGCCCTGTGACCAAGACGGTGTTCAGTCCCTCAAATGAACTCACAGCCCTCGTGCCTCCGGGTTCTGCTTGCATGCCTTGTCTTCAGTCAGAACACTTGTCTCCTCATGCCCGCCTTTAGAAAGCCTATCATTCTAGGCCCGGTTTAGTCACTACCCACCCCATAACCCCCCCCACACACACACACACACCGCACCACACTGTCTCCTCCCTGAGTTCCCACCGCCCTCTGTTTGCACCCGGTCCCCTCCAGATTGGCCTGCTCCCAGAGAGCCCGTGCTCCTGACATTGACCCTGCAGGTATTCACTCTACAGGTGACCCTCATTCGCTGAACTGCTGGCATTAGCTGACCCCAGATGTTTGAATAGCTGTCTGAGGGAGGCGTGAGGGTCCTTCCTTCTGGTTTTCCTACAAGGCAGAAAGAACTAAGGCCAGGGAGGCATCACAGGCAGTGTGTCTTCCTATCATCTTGCCATAGCGACAAATGCCTGGGACCAGCAGTTCCCACAAGTTGAAATGAGTACCTTTGCCTACAGCAGTGCTTCTCAGCCCTGGCACTACTGACATTTGGGGCCAGATAATTCTTTGGTGTGGAGAACAAAGAATTGCAGGGTATCTAATGGCATCCCTTGCCTTTACCAGTGAAATGCCAATAACATATACCCCCTGCCCACTGTGACAACCAAAAATACCTCAGACATAGTTAAGTATCCCCTGCAGGTATAATCACCCTGGGTTAAGAACCATAGGCCTAGAGCTATTCAACAGAATTTTTAACCATCTGCTCAAGTGCTAAGGCCGGAATTCCTATGGTGGACTAGGCTAGGTGATCATTTCTGAGATGCTGTGACTACAACTCCTTATTTGTACATACAGTCACATAAGTGTTAGAGGTGGGACGATCCCAGATATTGTTCTAAACTGTAAAGGAACAGCCCCCAATGTATAGATGGGAAAAGTGAGGCCCAGAGAGAAGAAGGGACTTTCATGAGAACCAGAGCACACAGGGGCAAAGCAGGACTGGCCTATGACTAGGCTGACTAGACATCCCATTTTAAATGGGACAGAAAACAACAGTACTGTCCCATTTCAAATGGTACATCTGGTCAACCTACTGACACCTTGAATTTAGCCCAGTGAGACTAGGCTGACCGTACATACCGTCTGACACAGGACAGTACTGTTGTTTTCCACCCCTTTTTAAACAGGACACCTGAGAGCCTATGTTAGAACTCCCCCTGCACCTCTCTCTCTGCACCTCACCTCCAGGGAGCCAGCTCCTGCCTGCTACTCAGATCCCTGCAAAGACTAGACCTGCCCCTTCCCTTGAGCATCCATCCCTCAGTGCCTGGGTTCCCGAGTGGTTCCTGTGGATTCTCCCTCAAGGAAATATAGGGCATTGGAGTGGGGCTGTGGTCGGAACTCCCTATGGACTCTAGCACAGAGCCCTCACACAGTCGAGCCTCAAGAAATTGTTGAATGGATGCAGAAACAGTTGAAAATTGGCAGCTTCAGTGTTGGGTTGGTTCAAGGCTTTAGAAAGGCAGCTTGAGACTTCAATGAGAGGATCTTAAAGCTAGGCTAAACTGATGGGGAGGGAGGGGCTCTGAAGGCCTCTCAACAGCGCCGTACCAGTGCCTCCAGGAAGCCCACCTGGGTCTCCACAAACTGCACAATGTCTTCATGGACTCTGAGCACCTTAGGAATCCAGACTTTTTTTTTTTTTTCTTTTTTTTCTTTTTTTTCTTTTTTTTCTTTTTTTGTTAAATTTAATGGGGTGACATTGGTTGGCAACAATTAGATAGTTTCCTGATGTACAAGTCAACATCACATCACCCATGCATCGCATTA